>WNWK01036095.1:0-19369 GCA_009830355.1 Cherax destructor | reverse complement strand
TCCACATAGAGCGATGACCAAATATTGGGGGGGAACAGATGCCAGATTTTTTTAAGCAAGAAGAAAAAGTGTTGTGCTCAGAACACACCGGGGGGAAAACCATCATTGGAAAAATTTCCCGGGAAAGCTCATTACTAACCGGACACGGAAATGTCTGTCAGTTAAGAAGGCCTTAAGAAAGAATGGTAGGTTCTTGGGAGGCCTAAGGAGTGGGCCGGGGCCCAAAGATATTATATCTCCAAGTTGTGTCTTTGCCTTCTCAAGGTCAAAAAAGATGGCATAACTGGTGGTTATTGAAGGCATTACGAAATATGTATCCAAGCACAGTAAGGGGTCAATGGCAGAACGGCCCCAGGAAGCCATACTGACAGTTAAGGGGGGAGGTAAAAAGAACGGGCATTCGCCAGCACCACAGACGGGATTCGGAAGGACCGGGCAATATTTTGCGATGACCAAAAGGGGGCCAGCAGTTCTCTGCTGCGGGGTGAGGTCCCTTCGAACTTGTAAACGTTGACCTGCAAGGGGGGGCCGAAGGTGGAGTTCTCGCAGTCAAACGTTAAACGACATTTGGGCAAGGATAAGTCTTCGTTATTGGCGGGGGAGGACAAAAGTGTCAACTTTAAGGATAGGGAGTTCTTGAGCTCAAGCTCCGAAATGTCATCACCACATGTCGAAATTCCGTTGGACAATGGTGTGGGGCAAAATGACAGAACCACAACAAGAATTGGGGAATGGTGCTTGTCAATATTAAGGTGATTAATAGTAATAAAAATTTTAAAGCAAGTAAGCGGTAAAAGTATATAGGAAGGGGGGGGGTTGAAAAATGGGCACAAGTAAAATTGTATGTATTTAAAAATAAAAGAAAACTATTTGTCAAAATCATCCTTTTCTTAGTCACACTTGCCCTACATTTAAAATAATTAACAGTTCAATATATCTAACGGCAAAAATACATACCAGTGATTCAGACATTAGTCAGAAGTCACTAGTTATTTTACCGTGAAGAGTTCTTCCCATATACAGTGGCCCCTCGGTTAACGAATCCCGGAAATCGTGTAATTATGTAAGTATAATTTTGTAAGTTCTTGTGAAAGTGAAGGGGTCTGAAATAGACAACCTTACGTAAAATTTTTTTCCTTAGGGAGTAAATTCTCTAATGGACTTGAGCAGACTTCAGGAGGAAGTTTTTAGAACCGGGGCCCCACTGTATCAAATCGGGACCCCCAAAAATGGACTTAATCCGTTCCGGGGCGGGGCCCAAATGAACCGGCAATTTCGAACCCTTATTTCCCATAACAAATAATGTAAATACAATTAACCGTTCCTGAAACCCAAAAAAATTCACAAAAATAAATTTTATAGAGAATAACTATAGTTTTTCATACACAACACACAAAACAAAAAATAATAACAAAAAATAATAATAAATAATAAATAACATAATAATAAATAACATTTACTTACCTTTATTGAAGAGACTTGCTGGCATCTGAAGATAGGGGGGAGGAGTGAGGGGGGGGCTTAGTGTTTGGAAGGGAATCCCCACTCCTGCCTTCCTGCTACAATCCCCGCCCCGCCTGCTACACTCCCGCCCCTGCTACACTCCTGCACCCTGCACACTCCCGGGACCCCCGCTACACTCCCTGCACCCCCGTAATCCCTGCACCCTGCCATCCCTGCACCCCCGCTTTCACTCCCTCACCCTCCCACCCTGCACCCCCCCTCCTGCACCCCCTGCCACTCCCCACCCCCCGCTCACTCCCTGCACCCCCCGCTACACCCTGCACCCCCCGCTACACTCCCCACCCTGCCACCCCCGCACCCCTGCTACACTCCCCCGCACCCTGCCCACCCCCCACCCCTGCCACACTCCCTGCACCCCCACACCCTGCACCCTGCTCACTCCCTGCACCCTTACACTCCCCACCCTCACACCCCCCCCCTGCCACCTCCCTGCAACACTCCCCACCCTTTTTACTCCTGCAACACTCCCTGCACCCCTGCAACACTCCCCCGCACCCCTACTCCCTGCAACACTCCTACCCTGCACTCCCTGCACCCCTGCTACACTCCCTGCACCCCTGCTACCTCCCTGCACCCTGCCACTCCCCGCCCCCCCACTCCCTGACCCTGCACACTCCCTGCACCCCCGCTACACTCCCTGCACCCTGCTCACTCCCCCCCCTGCTACCTCCCTGCACCCCTGCCACTCCCTGCACCCCTGTACCCCCTGCACCCCGCCCCTCCCGCACCCTGCATCCCTGGGACCCCTCACAAACCCCTGTACCCCGTTGATTTGCTTTGCCATAATCCTGGGAAGCTCACCCACCCCGTACGCCCCCCTCATATTTTTCTCATCTCCCTTCAGTTCAATAGTGTTCCTCCTTTCTTCACCACAGGGTGCCACTGGCTTCTTTGGACCCATGGTGACTTATTTCCAGTGACAATCACTTAATCACCAATAAACACAATAAATTTATTGTGAAATCTTTGAATGAGAACTCTGGGTAATGTTTACTCAAAGGTAAACAACGCTAGACTGGCTCACGATGCCTGTGCGGCGAGGCACGCAAGCGCAGGGCAGGCGGACAGGTCTGGTACGCGGGCCGATAATCGGGCAAAAATTGGGCCGAAAAAAGCGATCGATTTTTGAGCCGGCCGATAATTAGACCATTCGATTTCCGGGGGTCAACTGTAATAATAATAATAATAATAATAATATCTTTATTTCTACAAGTACATGTACAAGGTATACAAGCCTAGCTGACATCAATAACATACTACTACATATATAGAAAGCCACTTGTTATGCAGAGCATTTCGGGCAATTAGGTCAGTTTTGTCCCAGGATGCAACCCACACCAGTCGACTAAGACCCAGGTACCCATTTTTTATACTGATGGGTGAAATGGGACAGCAGGTGTCTTATGGAAACACGTCCTAATGTTTTCCAGCTGTACCGGAAATTCGAACTCCGGACCTCAGTGTGTGAGCTGAGTGCGCTAGCAATCGAGCTATGAGAGACAGCATCAAGCAAGCACCGCACCACAACTATCAGCAAGCACTATCCTAAATTTAAATTACATTGGATAACATGTGGTTACATTTTAATAAGTCACCCAATCCATCACCTGTAAAACTCTCTGATGTAACAATTTGAAAACTCAAGTGACTTTGCCAAACATCAATAGCAGAACTTACCTATCCATGTACCTGATACGTCCAGCCTCCGCTGATTGATTAAGCCATTGGAAGCCACTAGGCATCTGCAAGTGAAGTCTTCCCATGATCAACATGTGCCATAATGCATAAATTACGAATATTTTGTGGGTTGCTCAAAAGAGCAGGCAACTTGTTGGGGGCATCACCCCCACCAACCACCATCGTGCCTGAAATGAATAGAAATGTTTCAAGTTAAAAACAGCTGCACTAATTCAACAGTGATATAACAATTAATTCTAATTTATTGAGGTTTTTACCTCTTATTATAGTAAATTAAACCTAATAACTCTGTTGTCAGCCACATTTTAAGTCTAAGTTGAGGCTTTCTGAGCCCATACCAAGCATTATTGAGTACATACTGAGCACTTACATAAATGCTCACATACATATTACTCTTATACTTGAGTACATCTGAATAGCAATGTACCAGAAGGTACTTATTAAGACCTACCTTCACACACAGGGTGGCTTAATTATAGTCACCTATTAACCTAGGTGACCTATGGTATATGGCACTCTGTTGTACATGAATGGTATACAGTACCAACAAGATGAAAATCTGACACATGTGCAACATCTGGGTATCTTTATTGTAGACGTTTTGCCAACCAGTGGCTTTATATTTGAATCTGTATTGATAAAGCCACTGGTTGGCAAAACATCTACAATACAGATACCCAGATGTTTCACATCTCATTTTCATGGCTATCTGCAAATGAATGATAAATGGACCTATCAATCTGCTCACCCAGTCATTCTATGGATCTAATCATCTGCTTGCTCATAGCTCACATCTAAAGGACCTGGATTTGATCCCAGCACAAGTGGAAACACTGGGCACATTTTCCTACACCTGTGTTCACCTAGCAGTATTATTTTCATCAAAATTAAGTGCTAAACCCACAAGGGTCTCACTTAAGCAGTAATAATAATAACAAGAATAATAATAATAATGTTAAAAGCAGGTGGGGATAAAATTTTGGAGTGGTTGGTGCTATTATTTAATAAATGTATGGAAGAGGGTAAGGTACCTAGGGATTGGCAGAGAGCGTGTATTGTTCCTTTGTATAAAGGCAAAGGGGACAAAAGAGAGTGCAAAAATTATAGGGGAATAAGTCTGTTGAGTGTACCTGGTAAAGTGTATGGTAGAGTTATTATTGAAAGAATTAAGAGTAAAACAGAAAGCAGGATAGCAGATGAACAAGGGGCTTTAGGAAAGGTAGGGTGTGTAGACCAAGTGTTTACAGTGAAACATATAGGTGAACAGTATTTGGATAAGGTAAAGATGTTTTTGTGGCATTTATGGATTTGGAAAAGGCGATGATAGGGTAGATAGGGGGCAATGTGCAGATGTTGCAGGTGTATGGAATAGGAGGAAGGTTACTGAAAGCAGTGAAGAGTTTTTATGAGGATAGTGAGGCTCAGGTTAGAGTGTGTAGGAGGGAAGGGACTATTTCCCAGTAAAAGTGGGCCTTAGACAAGGATGTGTGATGTCACCGTGGTTGTTCAATATATTTATAGATGGGGTTGTAAGAGAAGTGAATGCGAGGGTCTTGGCAAGAGGTGTTGGGCTAAAAGATAAAAGCAAATACAAAGTGGGAGTTGTCACAGTTGCTTTTGCTGATGACACTGTGCTTTTGGGAGATTCTGAAGAGAAGCTGCAGAGGTTGGTGGATGAATTTGGTAGGGTGTGTAAAAGAAGAAAATTGAAAGTGAATATAGGAAAGAGTAAGGTGATGAGGATAACAAAAAGAATAGGTGACGAAAGATTGGATATCAGATTGGAGGGAGAGAGTATGGAGGAGGTGAATGTATTCAGATATTTGGGAGTGGACATGTCGGATGGGTCTATGAAGGATGAGGTGAATCATAGGAATTGATGAGGGAAAAGGGTGAGTGGAGCACTTGAGTCTGTGGAGACAAAGAACCTTGTCCATGGAAGTAAAGGGGAATGTATGAGAGTATAGTTATACCAACGCTCTTATATGGGTGTGAAGCATGGGTGATGAATGTTGCAACGAGGAGAAGGCTGGAGGCAGTGGAGATGTCATGTCTGAGGTCAATGTGTGGTGTGAATATAATGCAGAGAATTCGGAGTTTGGAAATTAGGAGGAGGTGCGGGATTACCAAAAGCGATTGTCCAGAGAGCTGAGGAGGGGTTGTTGAGGTGGTTTGGACATGTAGAGAAATGGAACGAGACAGAGTGACTTCGAGTGTATAAATCTGTAGTGGAGGGAAGGCGGGGTAGGGGTCGGCCTAGGAAAGGTTGGAGGGAGGGGTAAAGGAAGTTTTGTGTGCGAGGGCTTGGATTTCCAGCAAGCATGTGTGAGCGTATTTGATAGGAGTGAATGGAGGCATATGGTTTTTAATACTTGACGTGCTGTTGGAGTGTGAGCAAAGTAACATTTATGAAGGGATTCAGGAAACCGGCAGGCGGACTTGAGTTCTGGAGATGGGAAGTACAGTGCCGGCACTCTGAAGGAGGGTGTAAATGTTGTAGTTTTATAACTGTAGTGTAAAGCACCCTTCTGGCAAGACAGTGATGGAGTGAATGATGATGAAAGTTTTTCTTTTTCGGGCCACCCTGCCTTGGTGGGAATCGGCCGATGTGTTAATAAAAAAATAAAAATAATAATAATAACAATAATAATAATATAACAATAACAATAATAATAGTAATAAAAATAATAATAGTAATAAAAATAATAATAATCTTATCTTTATGCAACCCACACCAGTCAACTAACACCCAGGTACCTATTTTACTGATGGGTGAACATGGACAGCAGGTGTCTTAAGAACATAAGAACATAAAAATGGAGGAACACTTCAGAAGGCCTATTGGTCCATACAAGGCACGTCCTTATAAAAAAAACCACCCCTTCCACACGTACCAGGGATCGACCCCCGAACCTCAGTGTGTGAGTTTAAGTGCTAGCGATCGAGCTACGGGACACAGTATTATATTTAGGAGGGAAGTGCTAAACCCGTAGGGGTTACACAGCATCTGAGAGATGGGAAGCATTCGGGTTTGATCCAAAGAAGAGAGCAGGTACAATGTCTTGAATCAAGAGCCCTTCACCTCAATTTCTTGCATCAAGAGCCCCTCACCAGGTTCAGGGAACCTCCTAGAGAAGTCACCTACCAGTAAGTAGGTACCTGGCTGTTAGTCAACTACTATGGAAATAAGTCACTGTCTGACTTTTTTGGGTTATCCTAGGTTCTCTACACATATGCTGCTATGTATGATAATGTATGTAAATGTATTTGTGTATACCTGAATAAACTTACTTACTTAGAGTATGTGTAAATTACCTAGAATAATCCAGAAAAGTCAAAATGACTTATTTCCATTATAGTCATTTAAAGATAAAAATATATAATTGTATTTGTGTACCTGTACCTAAATAAACTTACTTAAGGCCAGAAAGTGTATTGGGCAAGTCTTAAGTTAATAATACTCCGGGTTAATAATTGCAGTAAAATCTACGAGGTAGTCACCATTGGTTAGTCTGTTTACACGTGTGATTGTTTAAAAATACCCTTAACTTTTATACACAACTTTTGTGGTTGAACTAAAATTTAATAATGTCATACCAGTAATTATGTAAAGAGACCAAAAATTATCTTTGCTTTGAGAGTAACAAGAGTGCAACAGCAGTAGGAGCAGCCGCAACAGCAGCAGCAACAGCAGGGTGTGAGCCACGAGTGATGCAACCAGTCACTGCTGCTGTTGTTGTTCTGTTTGTTGGGTTTAAAGGTTTCCAGCAACTTGAGAGACCTGTGAATCACATAACTGAAGGTTTCAGAGGGAGAGTTAATAAGTTTATTTAGGTACTGGTACACATAAGTACACTTATCATACATAGTGTTAATTACCTAGGATAACCCCCCCCCCCAAAAAAAAAAAGGTCGAAGTTACTTATTTTCATTGTATTTAGTTTCCTGATGTAAATAAGTCACTTTGACTTTTTTGGGGTTACCCTAAGTAATCTACACATATGCTGCTATGTATGATAATTTAGGTAATTGTATTTATGTGCACTCCATGCTCATCCTGTGAGTGCTACCCCCCAAAAAAATACAAAGGTCACAATGGGTCTTTGTCAAACTTCACTGAGCATTGTTACATCACTAGAAAGAAATATTAGTCATTTCATATTTTACAGTTACGTCATACCCTTCAAACTGAACTGGCTGTCTTCAATTGATAGAATTGATAGGGAACAGTGTAGTAAAGAAAGCGAATGCCGGACTGAAGTTCCTCTACAGACAAGCACAATGTCTACCTACTGAGGCTCGCAGGACCCTATGTCTAGCCCTTATACAATGTCATATTGACTACGCTTGCTCTTCATGGTACTCTGCCTTGACAAAAAAACTGAAAGATAAGCTGCAAATCACCCAGAACAAAATGGTAAGATTCATCCTGGACCTGGGTCCAAGAGAGCATGTAGGCCAGGATGAATTACAACAATTGGATATGCTGAATATTGAAGACAGAGTAAAACAACTTAAATTAAATCAAGTTTATAAAATTGCTCACAAACAGTGTCCAGAATATCTTGATGCCAATTTTGTCAAGGCTGGGAACCAAAGCAGTCATAGTACTAGAGGAAGAGAGCACAACTTTGTAGTACCCACAGTCAGTGGCCAGGCTTCAAACACCTTTTATTGTACAGCAATAAAGGAATGGAACAGACTGCCTGCACATGTCAAAGCCAGTCATAGCATGAGCCAGTTCAAGAAGAGAACCAAAAGGTACCTAATGAATGTAGCGACAGTTAGTTTGATATCTTTATTATGCACCCCATACCCATCCTGTGGGCGGTAGTCAAAAGATTACAGAGGTACATAATGGGTCCAGGGACTGGACCTCAAAGTTTGATGGCTGAGCAAGTTACAAAGGTAATGAACTCAGATGGTCACAATCATGACAAGTTACAAAGGTATTTGCAGATTACAGAGGTATATATAGGGTCCAGAGACTGGGCCCCAAAGTTTTGATAGCTGAACAAGGTACAATGGTAATTAATTCACTAGTTACAAGGTAATGAATCATGTAAGTAAATTTACTTACGTCTGTACATGGTTGCACTCATGAACAAATTATAAAGCAATGAGCAATCTATTAGTCTACACCCAGCCACAACTGTAATGAGTTATTGGTGCAAATTTTAATTGTTGGGTCACACACACACACATATACATATACACATACACACGCATACATGTATATACATACACACATACACATACACACATGTACATACACACACACACACACACACACACACACACACACGTGTCAATGCTTTATTTACAGGAGCAAAGTCAGGGTATTTTTCCAGAATGGTCTGTAATATACCACTGTGGATAAAATACTTTGACATATCTTGAACATTTCTGAATGAGTAGTCTCTGAATTCATTAATTTTATCGCACTCCAGTACATAATGACGCAGGGTGTGACAATAATCCAACTGGCAAAGTTTACATCTTGTTTGGTCTACATCTGGTGGTGGTGATTTAACCTGCCAAAGATACTTGTAACCAGCCGGAGGCGGGCGGTAGTGACATCCAAGAGTCTGCTTATTTTGTTGGATGCACCATAGACATGTGGCTCCTCCTGCATGATAGAATGATGATAGATGGACTGACTGGTGTCAAACTCCTGAGTCTTAAGTCAATAAAATTCAGTTGAAGTTCTTTTCGTATTATTGTTCTCAAACTGCTAACTGACAAGCCAAGATTGTAATCTATCCCTCTTTGAAAGCATAAAACTTAGCCAATTTATCAGTTCTATCATGCATCTGAAGACCAATGTGAGATGGAATCCACAGCATGTGCACTCTGACTCTACTATCCAGAATCCTACCATACCTGTGCCTGGCTTCTGACACGAGCATGCTACAAGTTATACTTGATGAGTTGAGAGCATTTATGGATGACAGAGAATCAGTTACAATTAGAGAGTTAACCTTAGATACATGGACGCATTTGAGTGCAAGGAGTATGGCAAACAGTTCTGTCTGAAGGGTAGAGGCCCAGTTATTGATGCGTGCTCCAATTTCTTTAAGAGAGCCATCACTCTGTATGACAACAGCAGCACTACCAGCTGCACCAGTGGATTGGTGAACAGAACCATCAACGTAAATAATTTGTGAGAGAGTGTGCTGTTTGGCTAAATTATCAATACAGTTTAAGGCATCATGTTTGGCTTCAAGGCGAAGCTTTGGTTGTGATTTAAGAAGTAGTTTGGGGGGAAATGGAGGGATGGTAGTTTGGAATGGGGTAATATTCCATGGAGCGGAGAAGTGCCGCTGTTGCCTTACTTGCCACAGATCATGTATCTGATTCATGCGGAGGTCGGTTCCAGTTTTTTCGATCCATCTGGAGGGATGTTCACCAGTGCTGAGGAAAGTTTGGAGGGCTTCTGTGCATGGGTTTGAATGGGCTTGCCTGAGCATATTAACCCCAATTAGGATATTTCTTTCAGTAACACGATATCTGATGCTTGGAATATCAAGTTCTTTCTGCATATTTAAAATTTTGGCAGTACGAGGGCATCCTAAAATGATCCTCATTGCTTCGTTCTGCAGTTTTTCCAACCCTCCAAGCTTCCAGTCAGACACAAGAGCAAGTAGTGGGGCAGCATAATCAACTAATGATCTAATATAAGCAAGATACATCATTTTCACAATTTTAACATTAGCACCATACCTGGGGTGAAACCCTGCCACAACTCTAAGTGCTCTTGTAGCGACAGAAAGGGAGGAGAATGATTTTTTATTTTTTTTAGCTAACACACATGTATATGTAAATAACTCTTTTTACCTTATTCCTAGTATACATATATCCTTTATAATATATTAACATATATAAGAACATAAGAACATAAGAAAGGAGGAACACTGCAGCAGGCCTGTTGGCCCATACTAGGCAGGTCCTTCACAATCCGTCCCACTAACAGAATATTTGCTCAACCCAATTTTCAATGCTACCCAAGAAATAAGCTTTGACAATTCTACCCACTCATGCGAGTCCCACTCAAATCCAATCCTCTCACTCATGAATTTATCCAACCTAAATTTGAAACTACCCAAGGTCCTAGCTTCAATAACCCTACTAGGCAGACTGTTCCACTCATCAACTACCCTATTTCCAAACCAATACTTTCCTATATCCTTTCTAAATCTAAACTTATCTAACTTGAATCCATTATTGCGGGTTCTCTCTTGGAAGATATCCTCAAGACCTTATTTATATCCCCTTTGTTAATACCCATTTTCCACTTGTATACCTCGATTATGTCTCCCTCATTCTACGTCTTACAAGTGAATGTAATTTTAGGGTCTTCAATCTTTCTTCGTAAGGAAGATTTCTAATGCTATGTATTAATTTAGTCATTCTACGCTGAATGTTTTCTAACGAATTTATGTCCATTCTGTAATATGGAGACCAGAACTGAGCTGCGTAATCTAGGTGAGGCCTTACTAATGATGTATAAAGCTGTAATATAACCTCTGGACTTCTGTTGCTAACACTTCTTGATATAAATCCCAGTAATCTATTTGCCTTATTACGTACGCTTAGGCATTGCTGTCTTGGTTTAAGGTTGCTGCTTACCATCACCCCCAAGTCCTTCTCGCAATCTGTATGGCTAAGTTCTACGTTATTTAACTTATAAGTGCTTGGGTTATAAGAACATAAGAACATAAGAAAGGAGGAACACTGCAGCAGGCCTGTTGGCCCATACTAGGCAGGTCCTTCACAATCCATCCCACTAACAGAATATTTGCTCAACCCAATTTTCAAAGCTACCCAAGAAATAAGCTTTGACAATTCTACCCACTCATGCCGAGTCCCACTCAAATCCAACCCTCTCACTCATGAATTTATCCAACCTAATTTTGAAACTACCCAAGGTCCTAGCTTCAATAACCCTACTAGGCAGACTGTTCCACTCATCAACTACCCTATTTCCAAACCAATACTTTCCTATATCCTTTCTAAATCTAAACTTATCTAACTTGAATCCATTATTGCGGGTTCTCTCTTGGAGAGATATCCTCAAGACCTTATTTATATCCCCTTTGTTAATACCCATTTTCCACTTGTATACCTCGATCATGTCTCCCTCATTCTACGTCTTACAAGTGAATGTAATTTTAGGGTCTTCAATCTTTCTTCGTAAGGAAGATTTCTAATGCTATGTATTAATTTAGTCATTCTACGCTGAATGTTTTCTAACGAATTTATGTCCATTCTGTAATATGGAGACCAGAACTGAGCTGCGTAATCTAGGTGAGGCCTTACTAATGATGTATAAAGCTGTAATATAACCTCTGGACTTCTGTTGCTAACACTTCTTGATATAAATCCCAGTAATCTATTTGCCTTATTACGTACGCTTAGGCATTGCTGTCTTGGTTTAAGGTTGCTGCTTACCATCACCCCCAAGTCCTTCTCGCAATCTGTATGGCTAAGTTCTACGTTATTTAACTTATAAGTGCTTGGGTTATGGACACTCCGAGCTTCAGAACCTTGCATTTATCTACATTGAACTGCATCTGCCACTTTTCTGACCACGAATTAAGTTTGTCTAAATCTTCCTGAAGTTCTACGACATCTATGTTTGAATCAATTATCCTACCTATCTTCGTGTCGTCGGCGAATTTGCTCATATCACTAGTAATTCCCTCATCAAGGTCATTGATATATATTATAAATAACAATGGGCCTAAGACTGATCCCTGTGGAACACCACTTGTTACAAGTCCCCATTCGGATTTAACCCCATTTATGCACACTCTCTGCTTCCTATTGGTGAGCCATGACTCGATCCATGACAGCACTTTTCCCCAATGCCATGAGCTGCCACTTTCTTTAACAGTCTCTGGTGCGGTACTCTATCAAAAGCCTTACTAAAGTCTAAATAAACAATATCGAATTCTTTATCGTGATCAACAGCCTCAAAAGCTTTACTGAAGAAGGTTAATAAATTAGATAGGCAGGAACGGCCCCTCGTGAATCCATGCTGGGTATCTTTAATCAAATTATGGTTATCTAGATGGCTTCTAATAATATCAGCTATAATTGACTCTAGTAATTTGCATTTATCTACATTGAACTGCATCAGCCACTTTTCTGACCACGAATTAAGTTTGTCTAAATCTTCCTGAAGTTCTATGACATCTATGTTTGAATCAATTATCCTACCTATCTTCGTGTCGTCGGCGAATTTGCTCATATCACTAGTAATTCCCTCATCAAGGTCATTGATATATATTATAAATAACAATGGGCCTAAGACTGATCCCTGTGGAACACCACTCGTTACAGGTTCTCTACACATATGCTGCTATGTATGATAATGTATGTAAATGTATTTGTGTATACCTGAATAAACGTACTTACTTACTTACTTACTTAAGCAGGCACTGGACAGGCACCTAAAGTTGGTACCTGACCAGCCGGACTGTGGTTCGTACGTCGGACTGCGTGCGGCCAGCAGTAACAGCCTGGTTGATCAGGCTCTGGTCCACCATGAGGCCTGGTCACGGACCGGGCCGCGGGGGCGTTGACCCCCAGAACTCTCTCTAGGTCTCCAGGTAAACTCCTCGCACTCAGTTTAGTTTGATATCTTTATTATGCACCCCATACCCATCCTGTGGGCGGTAGTCAAAAGATTACAGAGGTACATAATGGGTCCAGGGACTGGACCCCAAAGTTATGATAGCTGAGCAAGTTACAAAGGTAATGAACTAACAAGCTACAAAGGTAATGAACTCACAAGTTACAAAGGTAATGAAACATGTAAGTAAATTTACTTACTTACGTTTATACATGGTTACAATCATGAACAAATTATAACGCAATGAACACTTCACTAGTCTACACCCAGTCACAACTGTAATGAGTTCTTGGTGCAAATTTTATTGTTGGGTCACACATACACACTTACATATACACATACACACACACACATACACATACACACACATATATACATACACACACACGCACACACAACAGGCCCAGCTTTCAATCGACATGTGCACAGGACAAAAGGCAATCAACACGCGACACACACACACACACACACACACACACACACACACACACACACACACACACACACACACACACACACACACACACACGTATCAATGCTTTATTTACAGGGAGCAAAGTCAGGGTATTTTTCCAGAATGGTCTGTAATATACCACTGTGGATAAAATACTTTGACATATCTTGAACATTTCTGAGTGAGTTGTCTCTGAATTCATTAATTTTGTCGCACTCCAGTACATAATGACGCAGGGTGTGACAATAATCCAACTGACAAAGTTTACATTTTGTTTGGTCTACATCTGGTGGTGGTGATTTAACCTGCCAAAGATACTTGTAACCCAGCCGGAGGCGGGCGGTGGTGACATCCAAGAGTCTGCTTATTTTGTTGGATGCACCATAGACATATGGCTCCTCCTGCATGATAGAATGATGATAGATGGACTGACTGGTGTCAATCTCCCTGAGTCTTAAGTCAATAAAATTCAGTTCTAGTTCTTTTCGTATTATTGTTCTCAAACTGCTAACTGACAAGCCAAGATTGTAATCTACCCCCTCTTTGAAAGCATAAAACTTAACCAATTTATCAGTTCTATCATGCCTCGCACTCAAATATGTCCATGTATCGTGTACCTAAGATTGACACCTTACTTGTAACTCAATCATTATCATCCATAAATAGTCTCAACTCCTTAAGTATCAGTTGTGTCAAGCTTGTGTCAGAATTCAGACACAGGTATGGTAGGATTGAAGACAGTGAGTCAGTGTGCACCTTCTGTGGATTCCATCTCATACTGGTCTTCAGATGCATGATAGAACTGATGAATTGGCAAAGTCATAAGCCATCCAGGGGGAAGTAGATTACAGTCTTGGAGAGTCAGCAGTATGAGAACAATAATATTAAAAGAACTTCAACCGAAATTTATTGATTTGAGACTGAGGGAGATTGACACCAGTCAGTCCATCTATCGTCATTCTGTAATGCAGGACATGTCTATGGTGTATCCAACAAAATAAGCAGACTCTTGGATGTCACTACTGCCAGGCTGCGGCTGGGTTACAAGTACCTCTGGGAGGTTAAATCACCACCACCATATGATGTAGACATAATTAAATGTAAATTGCAAGATAAACAATTGTCACACCTTGCGTCATTTTGTGCTGGACTGCCATAAAATTAATGAATTCAGACACAGCTCAGAAATATTCAAATGTCAAAGTATTTTATCCACAGTGGTATATTACCATTCTGGAAAAATAACCCGACTTTGCCTACTGTAATAATGCATAACCAATGAGACTACACAAAGTTAGTTTAATATCTTTATTATGCGCCCCATACCCACCCTGTAGGCGGTAGTCAAAAAGATTACAGAGGTACATAATGGGTCCGGGGACTGAGCCCCAAAGTTTTGATAGGTGAACAAGTTACAAAGGTAATGAACTATTTACACGTCTACACCTGATCAGAGGTACATATTACTACATAATGGGTCCAGGGACTGGCCCGCAAAGTTTTGATAGCTGAACAGTTACAAAGGTAATGAACCATTCACACGTCCACACCTGATCACAATTGCAATGAGTTATTAATGCAAATATTAGCTTGATTTACAGTGAGCAAAGTCAGGGTATTTTTCCAGAATGGTTTGTAATATACCACTGTAGATAAAATACTTTGACATTTCTTGAACATTTCTGAGTGAGTTGTCTCTGAATTCATTAATCTGATCGCATTCCAGTACATAGTGACGCAAGGTGTGACAATACTCCATTTGGCAAAGTTTACATTTAGTTTGGTCTATATCTGGTAGTGGCGATTTACTCTCCCAAAGATACTTGTAACCCAGCCATCCAAGCCATCCAAGAGTCTGCTTATATTGTTGGATGCACCATGGACATGTGGCTCCTCCTGCATGATAGAATGATGAGAGATGGACTGACTGGTGTCAATCTCCCCGAGTCATAAGTCAATAAAGTTCAGTTGAAGTTCTTTTCGTATTAATGTTCTCAAACTACTGACTGACAAGCAAAGATTGTAATTTACTCCCTCTTTGAAGGCATATAACTTAGCCAATTCATCAGTTCTATTATGCATCTGAAGACCAATGTGAGATGGAATCCATAGAAGGTGCACACTGACTCCACTGATACAGTTAAAAACACACTGTATATTACACAATGTGAAGCACCAAATATAGTCAATAAAAAAGTACGCAGTATTGATCTTTACCTCCGGTGTCCGAGGATATAATATTGCCAAATTCTGGATCATAATAGGAAAGACAATATTTTTATTATTAACAAATTTAAGTAGATTTTCAGTGTCGGCTACCTTGATCTCTAACATTTTACAAAATTACAGCAAGAACTATACCTAAAATAGGGAATATGATTACGACATCCAAGATACTCATAGGGCATAGATAGGGTGGACAGGATAAGACTATTCGAGGCGGGGAACGCGAACACTGAGTTCATTTGAATTTTACAGGAATAAGTGAGCCTCAGGGTGTCAGGAAACAATTATGTATATGACAAAGAAAGTAGATTACTAGTACCAACAAGAGTGTAAAGAAGACTCAGGTGCAACGTAAGAACAACTTTTATTTAAGAAACGTTTCGCGTACCATAAATCAATTTTCTCCATACCTTGCACGTCTCTTTTTTTATATAGAGGAAATACTTATTGATTCTCGAGTGTAGAGGTTATTATTATATTCATGTGTAGGCGCTACGCTCTTCGGAGCCATAAGATAAGATTTGTTTGGATTTTTGACCCGGAGGAGGGTTAGCCACCCAGGATAACCCAAGACAGCCAATGCGTCATCGAGGACTGTCTGTCTTATTTCCAATGTGGTCCTTCACTCTTGTCCCCCAGGATGCCACCCACAATAGCTGACTAACACCCAGGTACCTACTTACTACTAGGTGAACATGCACAGCAGGTGTAAGGAAACATGCCCAACGATTCCACCCATGCCGGGGATTGAACCAAGGACACTCAGTGTGTGAGGCGAGAGCGTTGCCAACTGAGCCACAGGAGAATGAAATGTAACTAGGTTTGATCCGAGAAAGCAAAGCCCCAATTTCTTGGATCAAGAGCCCTTAGCCAATATTAAGGCATTTCCCTTGAAAACAGAATGGTGGGAAATGGATTATTATTTCATTCACTGAGGAAGCGCTAAACCCGTAGGGCTCATGCAACATAAGTGGGGAATAGAAGGTATTTAGGTTCGATCCAAGGAAGGTAAGCACATGTTCAGTTCCTAAGATCAAGAGCCCCTCACCAGCATCTAGGCACCTCCCTTGTGGGGAAAGTGTTTATTTAGGCTTTAGATACATAACACGTAAAAATCTTTACAATGTTCTTGAAGTCACACAAAATATACATTATATTGTATATATCTAGCCTAGGATAACCAAATAAAGCCAAATATTGTGACTTATTTCTTTGTTAATTAACATACATGACATCAATTAAATTTACATCTTAACAGTATAAATAAAATAGAATAGAATTACAATAACTCAGAACACCTAAACATTCAGAATATATTAACATTACAAGAAATCTTGAAAATTTGTAAGCAATTATGGATAATTGACAAGTAGCAATATATATATATATATATATATATATATATATATATATATATATATATATATATATATATATATATATATTAGTGATTCAGCAGGAATACAGGACCCTAGCTACGCCAGTGCCATCACTGAATGGGAGACTTGCTGCTCCAGCACCAAAATCTAGTGCAGAACTGGCCTACAAACAGTCAAGTTGGAATGGCCCCATCACTGAAAAGATGCTTGCCAACATGCTTAGGGCTGTAACATCAGACAGGGAGACTGCCCGTCTCCTAGTGTGAGTGCACATCACTCTGGGAGATTCCTCCAAACAGTTCCCATTTCGGCAATAGGAACACACCTCGACCCTAAGTGGCTCTGTGCCTTGCTGCCCCAATTCACACGGAATATACGTGTATTTGCAGCGATGCGCAAGCCGACCAATATGGTCTACATGGTTTTAACTGTTCCAAAACCAAGGACTGGCATGCAAGACACAATGAAATCAATGACATCATAAAGAGAACCCTTGCTACAGCTGAATGCCCAACCGAGAGAGGCCAAGATCACTAGCAGCCAACAATACCCACAACCCAGCAAACTGCCCCGACGGGATCACCATCTATCCTTGGAAGAATGGCAAGTACTTAGCATGGGACTATACCTGTGTGTCGACTCTGTCTGACACCTACATCCATCACAGTGTCGGGCGACAGGGAGGAGCTGCTGACCACAGGGAGGAGTACAAGATCGGCAAGTACAGGGACATAAGCCAACAGTATCAATTTGTCGCAGTGGGATCAGAGACCTTGGGATCATGAGTTCCAGACTCATCGACACCACAAGGGACCCAAGGGCAGCCACTTTCATGTTCCAGCGCCTCAGCATGGCCATCCAGAGGGGAAATGCATGCTGCATACTGGGCTCACGTCCGGCTTCGGAGGAGCTGGAGGAGATTCATAATCTTTGATATATTGTATCAATGTATACATGTTCATGTTTGTGTTTTCTGAAAATGTATTCTGTCTATTAATACCTGGAGAGAATTCCAGGGGTCAACGCCCCCGCGGCCCGGTCTGTGACCAGGCCTCATGTTGGACCAGAGCCTGATCAACCAGGCTGTTACTGCTGGCCGCACGCAGTCCAACGTACGAACCACAGCCCGGCTGGTCAGGTACCGACTTTAGGTGCCTGTCCAGTGCCTGCTTGAAGACAGCGGAGTACCGCAAGGAAGTGCCCTTGGTCCTCTGCTCTTCCTCTTATACATCAATGATCTTCCTAATGTATCACAACATTTTATTACATGTAAACTACATTTTGTATGCTGCAGTAAAGAAATAAAAGTTGTATTTAAATATATAGGATGGGGTCCACCTCTAGGGAAAATTGTGGGACCTATAGTCTCGAAGAAATGCATAAAAAGACTTCGAGGATAAAATATTTTAATTTCCTGAATCCATTTGAATATTCTACTTGCCCGAAATGCTCTGTATAACCATGGACTTTCTGTATAGTACATCAATGATGTCAACTAGGTGCGTAATAGTTGAAGACACATCCTCCACGACACGACCACTTGACACCGGAGTACCGCAAGGAAGTGTCGTTGGTCCTCTGCTCTTCCTCTTATACATCAATGATCTTCATAATGTATCACAACACCTGAAACCAATACTCTTTGCTGACGACACAACTTATGTCATCTCCACCCAAATCTTGCCACGCTCAACACCATTGTTAACGACGAATTAATAAAAATATCAACATGGATGACAGCCAATAAACTTACACTCAACACTGATAAGACATTCTATATTATGTTTGGCAACAGAGCAGGTGATTCACAATTAAACATTAGGATCAACACTACTCCTATTGCTAAACATAATGAGGGCAAATTCCTGGGCCTTCACCTTGACAGCAGCCTGAAATTCAGCACCCATATCCAACACATAACAAAGAAAGTGTCTAAAACTGTGGGGATCCTCTCATGATAAGGTATTATGTACCACAATCAGCCCTACTCACACTATACTATTCACTCATCTATCCCTACCTCACATATGCCATTTGGGCATGGGGATCAACTGCAATTACCCACCTAAAGCCAATAATAACCCAACAAAAAGCCGCAGTAAGAATTATCACGCAATCCAACGCTAGGCAGCACACCCCACTCTTCAAAGACCTAAACCTACTCACTGTTTAGAACATTCAGACTTACTACTCTGCTATCTACATTTATAGAACCATAAATTCCAACTTTAACCCTGAGCTAAAACACTTTCTTGACAGTTGTGACAGGACCCATAGACATAATACCAGACACAAACATCTCTGACATTCCCCGTGTCCGACTAAATCTATACAAAAATTCAATGCGCATAAAAGGGCCTAAAATCTGGAACTCCTGCCTGAAAACTCTAGAACTGCAGACACAACCTCCATTTTCAAAAGCACCGTTAAAAAACATCTTATCTCACTTAC
>WNWK01036094.1:0-19370 GCA_009830355.1 Cherax destructor | reverse complement strand
CATTTTATCTTAATAGTTCTTGTTCTTATTGCTTTCCTTTCATATCCATGGGAAGTGGAATAAGAATCTTTCCTCCGTAAGCCATGTGTGTTGTAAAAGTCAACTAAAATGCCGGAACAATGGGCTAGTAACCCCTTTTCCTGTATAGATTTACTAAAAAGAAAAAGAAGAAAACCGTCAAAGTGGGATGTTTGAATGTGCGTGGATGTTGTGTGAATGATAAGAAAAGAGATGATTGTAGATGTTATAAATGAAAAAAAGCTGGATGTCCTGGCTTTAAGTGAGACAAAGCTGAAGGGGGTAGGAGAGTTTCAGTGGAGAGAAATAAATGGGATTAGGTCAGGGGTTTCAAATAGAGTTAGAGCTAAACAAGGAGTGGCAATAATGTTGAATAATCAGTTATGGCAGGTAAAGAGGGAATATAAATGTATAAATTCAAGGATTATGTGGAGTAAAATAAAGGTTGGATGTGAAAAGGGGGTTATAGTAAGTGTTTATGCACCTGGAGAAGAGAGAGAGATTTTGGGAAATGTTAAGTGAGTGTGTGGGGAGTTTTGAACCAAGTGAGAGAGTAATTGTGGTTGGGGATCTTAATGCTAAAGTGGGTAAAAATGTTGTGGAGGGAGTAGTAGGTAAATTTGGGGTGCCAGGGGTAAATGTAAATGGGAAGCCTTTAATTGAGCTATGTGTAGAAAGAGGTTTGGTAATAAGTAATACATATTTTATGAAAAAGAGGATAAATAAGTATACAAGGTATGATATAGCATGTGATGAAAGTAGTTTGTTAGATTATGTATTGGTGGATAAAAGGTTGATGGGTAGGCTTCAGGATGTACATGTTTATAGAGGGGCAACGGATATATCGGATCATTATTTAGTTGTAGCTACAGTTAGAGTAAAAGGTAGATGGGACAAAAAGAAAATGGCAACAACAAGTAAGAGAGAGGTAAAAGTGTATAAACTAAGGGAGGAGGAAGTTAGGGTGAGATTTAAGCAACTATTGGCAGAAAGGTGGGCTAGTGCAAGTATGAGTAGTGGGGGATAGTTTTAAAAATGCAGTATTAGAATGTGGGGCAGAAGTTTGTGGCTATAGGAGGGTGGGTGCAGGAGGAAAGAGGAGTGAGTGGTGGAATGAAGAAGTAAAGGGTGTGATAAAAGAGAAAAGGTAGCTTATGAGAGGTTTTTACAAAACAGAAGTGTTAATAGAAGAGCAGAGTATATGGAGAATAAAAGAAAGGTGAAGAGAGTGGTGAGAGAGTGCAAAAGAAGAGCAGATGGAAGAATGGGAGAGGCTCTGTAAAGAAATTTTTGCTGAAAACAAGAAAAAAATTTGGAGTGAGATAAACAAGGTAAGAAAGCCTAGGGAACGAATGGATTTGTCAGTTAAAAACAGAGTAGGGGAGTTAGTAGATAAGGAGCTGGAGGTATTGGGTAGATGGCCGGAATATTTTGAGGAACTTTTAAATGTCGATGAAAAAAGTGAGGTGGTAATTTCATGCACTGGCCAGGGAGGTACAACATCGTTTAGGAGTGAAGAAGAGCAGGATGTGAGTGTGGGGCAGGTGCGTGAGGCATTACGTAGAATGAAAGGGGGTAAAGCAGCTGGAACTGATGGGATCATGACAGAAATGTTAAAAGCAGGTGGGGATATAGTGTTGGAGTGGTTGGTATTGTTGTTTAATAAAGAGTTCTACCAGTCACATTGTAACATCAGCAGCAGAAATTTGTTTTTTGTATGAAAGAGGGGAAGGTACCTAGGGATTGGCAGAGAGCATGTATAGTTCCTTTTTATAAAGGGAAGAGGAATAAAAGAGATTGTAAGAATTATAGGGGAATAAGTTTACTGAGTATACCAGGTAAAGTGTATGGCAGGGTTATTATTGAAAGAATTAGAGGTAAGACAGAGAGTAGGATTGCAGATGAGCAAGGAGGCTTTAGAGTGGGTAGGGAATGTGTAGATCAAGTGTTTACATTGAAGCATATATGTGAACAGTATTTAGATAAAGGTAGGGAAGTTTTCATTTCATTTATGGATTTAGAAAAGGCATATGATAGAGTGGATAGGTGAGCAATGTGGCAAAAGTTGCAAGTGTATGGAATAGGTAGTAAGTTACTGAAGGCTATAAAGAGTTTTTATTAGAATAGTGAGGCTCAGGTTAGGGTGTGTAGGAGAGAGGGAGATTACTTCCCGGTAAAAGTAGGTCTTAGACAGGGATGTGTAATGTCACCATGGTTGTTTAATATATTTATAGATGGGGTTGTAAAAGAAGTAAATGGTAGGGTGTTGGGGAGAGGGGTGGGATTAAATTATGGGGAATTAAATGCAAAATGGGAGTTGACATAGTTACTTTTTGCTGATGATTCTGTGCTTATGGGAGATTCTAAAGAAAAGTTGCAAAGGTTAGTGGACGAGTTTGGGAGGGTGTGTAAAGGTAGAAAGTTGAAAGTGAACATAGATAAGAGTAAGGTGTTGTGGGTATCAAACGATTTAAATAAAGAAAAATTGGATATCACATTGGAGAGAGGGATTATGGAAGAAGTAAATGTTTTCAGATATTTGGGAGTTGTCTTGTCAGTAGATGGGTTTATGAAGGATGAGGTAAACCATAGAATTGATGAAGGGAAAAAGGTGAGTGGTGCGTTGAGGTATCGGTATCTGTGGAGACAAAAAACGTTATCCATGGAGGCAAAGAAGGAAATGTACAAAAGTATAGTGGTACCAACACTTTTATATGGGTGTGAAGCATGGGTTGCAAATGCTACAGCAAGGAGGCGGCTGGAGGCAGTGGAGATGTCCTGTCTAAGGGCAATGTGTGGTGTAAATATTATGCAGAAAATTCGGAGTATGGAAATTAGGAGGAGGTGTGGAGTTACTAAAAGTATTTGTCAGAGGGCTGAAGAGGGGTTGAGATGGTTTGGTCATTTAGAGAGAATGGATCAAAGTAGAATGACTTGGAGAGCATATAAATCTGTAGGGGAAGGAAGGCAGGGAAGGGGTCAACCTCGAAAAGGTTGGAGGGGGGGTGTAAAGGAGGTTTTGTGGGTGAGGGGCTTGGACTTCCAGCAAGCATGTGTGAGCGTGTTAGATAGGAGTGAATGGAGACGAATGGTTTTTGGGACCTGACGATCTGTTGGAGTGTGAGCAGGGTAACATTTTGTGAAGGGATTCAGGGAAACCAGTAAATTGATTTAGTTGGACTTGAGTCCTGGAAATGGGAAGTACAGTGCCTGCACTTTAAAGGAGGGGTCTGGGATTGTGACAGCTGGGAGGGACTATTCTCAGCTGTCGTATCTGAGCGCCTCTGCAAAGACAGTGATTATGTATGAGTGTGATGAAAGTGTTGAATGATGATGAAAGTATTTTCTTTTTGGGGATTTTCTTTCTTTTTGGGTCACCCTGCCTCGGTGGGAGACGGCCGACTTGTTGAAAAAAAATATATATATATATATGTATATATAATTATATAATTATATATATATATATATATATATATATATATATACTCTCCATGGGGAAGTGGAACAGAATTCTTCCTCCGTAAGCCATGCGTGTCGTAAGAGGCGACTAAAATGCCGGGAGCAAGGGGCTAGTAACCCCTTCTCCTGTATATATTACTAAATGTAAAAGGAGAAACTTTCGTTTTCCTTTTGGGCCACCCGCCGGTGGGAAACGGTCGACGTGTTGAAAGAAGAAAATATATATATATATATATATATATATATATATATATATATATATATATATATATATATATATATATATATATATATATATATATATATAATGTATATATATATATATATATAATGTATATATATATATAATGTATATATATATATATGTATATATATATATATATATATATATATATATATATATATATATATGTATATATATATATATACATGTATATATATATATATATATATACATGTATATATATATACATGATATATATATATATATATATATAATATATATATATATATATATATATATATATATATATATATATATATATATATATATATATATATATATATATTAGGATGTATCGGATGTGAAAAAGTTAGATATCCGGTATGCGGATGTGTATACGGATGTCTTACTTGCTTATTTTGCGGATGCGGATATCTGCTTACAGTAAAATACGGATGCGGATATCTGCTTACAGTAAAATACGGATGCGGATATCTGCTTACAGTAAAATGCGGATGCGGATGCGGATTACGGATGTCACATCTTGACATCCGGGCGGATGCGAATGCGGATTTTGCAGGACAGTCATAAAACACCTGATTTTTGTTTTTTTTACCACATGGCAAATACTTTCATTACATAATACTTTTAATACATAATACTTTTATTACATAATCAATTGACATTTGCTTAATACTTAGTTTATGATTGGAAGGTTTTTCTTCAAGAATAACAGTTTCTCTGCATTTTCTGCCAGAAGTCGTTTTCGTTTGTTGGGCTTTATCAAGTCACAAACACATCTCATATCTGTTTGGACTGAGATCTGTTTGTCACAAACAGATCTCAGTCCAATACAAAGGAGAATGGGTTTGATTGGTGTCGTGGTGCGAGTAATCTTGGTAGCTTTGGGTAGTGGTGATTTTGATAACGACCTGCTTTGCATGGGCAGGGTTTCTGCAGTGTTCCTCCATAAGAACATAAGAATGGAGGAACACTGCAGCAGGCCTGTTGGCCCATACTAGGTAAATCCTTCACAATCCGTCCCACTAACAATATTTTCCCACCAAATCCAACCCTCTCACTCATGTGTTTATCCAACCTAATATGTTTATCAAACGCTATTTACATCCCTATATTAATTCCTGTTTTCCATTTATACACCTCCACAGTGTTACTGTGTGTGTGTCTCTCACACATATGCAGATGAATGGTTCAGAGAACCGACATGTTGATAAATTAGACACAGATGAAACACTTGGGTATCTTTATTGAGGAAACGTTTCGCCACACAGTGGCTTCATCAGTCCAATACAAAGGAGAATGATGTAATCAGTCCCTTAGCCTTGACTCAATGTTGTCAGTCCATCAATCTTGATAATAATACAACATATGTGTGAAGAAGTGACTTATATACCGTAGGCAGGAGAGGTGCAGCAGTAGTAGCAGGTGTCACATTTGACCAATGTGGAAGTAGGTGGTGGCCAAGGGTTAGGCAAGTGAAGAATTCCCTGTATTAAGATACCAAGATGTTGCTGTGTCAGACAGTAACTCCAGGTTGAGGGACTGATTACTTCAAACTCCTGTTCTTCACGATTCTCCTTTGTATGGACTGATGAAGCCACTGTGTGGCGAAACGTTTCCTCAATAAAGATACATAAGAACATAAGAAAGGAGGAACACTGCAACAGGCCTGTTGGCCCATACTAGGCAGGTCCTTCACAATCCATCCCACTAACAAAATATTTGTAGATAAATGGTTCAGAGAACCGACAAGTTGTTAAATTAGACACATATGCAACACTTGGGTATCTTTATTGTGAAACGTTCGCCACACAGTGGCTTCACAGTCAATACAAGTAGAAAGGTATAAGGAGAGGAGTTTGAGGTTATCAGTCCCGGCCTGAGTCGATGTTTAGTCCATCAATCTTGTTGGAAGTGAGCAAACGCCAGAGATGGCTTATATGCTGAATCAGAGATGGCAGTAGGAGGCAGGTCATAGTGGATCAACCACTAGTCGAAGTAAGTCCTTGTCCAAAGGTTTGGACAAATGTTGAAGAATCCTTTGTATCAAGAACCCAAGAAGTTGCTGTGTCAGACAGGATGTAGATAAATGGTTCAGAGAATCGACAGTTGAAATTAGACACATATGCAACACTTGGGTATCTTTATTGTGGAAACGTGCACACACAGTGGCTTCATCAGTCCAATACAAAGTAGAAAGGTATAAGGAGAGGAGGAGTTTGAGGTTATCAGTCCTCGGCCTGGAGTCGATGTGTTCAGTCCATCAATCTTGTTGGAAGTGTAGCAAACGGCCGTAGAGATGGCTTATATGCTGTAATCAGGTGAGATGCAGCAGTAGGAGGCAGGTCATAGTGGTATCAACCACTGATTACAGCATATAAGCCATCTCACGGCCGTTTGCTACACTTCCAACAAGATTGATGGACTGAACACATCGACTCCAGGCCAGGACTGATAACCTCAAACCCTCCTCTCCTTATACCTTTCACTTTGATGTGACTGATGAAGCCACTGTGTGGCGAAACGCTTTCCACAATAAAGATACCCAAGTGTTGCATAGTGTCTAATTTAACAACTTGTCGGTTCTCTGAACCATTTATCTACATCCTGTCTGACACAGCAACTTGGTTCTTGACAAAGGGATTCTTCAACATTTGTCCAAACCTTTGGACAAGGACTTACTTCGACTAGTGGTTGATACCACTATGACCTGCCTCCTACTGCTGCATCTCACCTGATTACAGCATATTAAGCCATCTCTAGGGTCCGTTGCTACACTTCCAACAAGATTGATGGACTGAACACATCGACTCAGGCCGAGTGACTGATAACCTCAAACTCCTCCTCTCCTTATACCTTTCTCACTCTTGTATTGACTGATGAAGCCACTGTGTGCGAAACGTTTCCACAATAAAGATACCCAAGTGTTGCATATGTGTCTAATTTAACTAACAAAATATTTGCTCAACCTAATTTTCAATGCATATGTGTCTAATAAACACATAAGCAGTATAATTTATAATTTATTTCCATTGCATATGTGTCTAATTTATCAGCCTTGTAGGGTTATTGAAGCTAGCACCTTGGGTAGTTTTAAATTTAGGTTGGATAAATTCATGAGTGAGAGGGGTTGGATTTGAGTGGGACTCGCACATGAGTAAATACAATTATCAAAGCTTATTTCTTGGATAGAATTGAAAATTTGGTTGGGCAGCATACATCAGGGGGATTACCAACAAACCCCTGGCTGTCTTCAAGCAGGCACTGAACAGGCACCAAAAGTCGGTACCTGACCAGCCAGGCTGTGGTTCGTACGTTGGACTGCGTGCGGCCAGCAGTAACAGCCTGGTTGATCAGGCTCTGGTCCAACATGAGGCCTGGTCACAGACCGGGCCGCAGGGGTGTTGACCCCTGGAATTCTCTCCAGGTAAACTCCAGGTTAGTGGGGTGGATTGTGAAGGACCTGCCTAGTATGGGCCAACAGGCCTGCTGCAGTGTTCCTCCTTTCTTATGTTCTCTCTCTCTCTCTCTCTCTCTCTCTCTGCACAGGTCATTAAGTTATAATATTTGAAGCTGTAATGTTAATTTGTAAATCATAAGAACAAGTTTGTGGGAACAAACATGCAAGCTCTGTAATTTAGGTTATAATATCCGCCACATCCGCTTTGTTAGGCCCGGATGCGGATGCGGATATTTATTTAATAGTGATTACAGATGCGGATGTCTCATTTAGGAAAAATACGGATGCGGATGTCTCATTTAGAAAAATGCGGATGCGGATGTCTTATTTGGAAAAAATACGGATGCGGATGTAAGAATTTATGCGGATGCTCCGGGGATGCGGATACGGATATCCGATACATCCCTAATATATATATATATATATATATATACATGTACTATATATATACATGTATATATATATATATATATATACAGTGGTACCCCGACTTCGATGGTCCCCAAACTCACCCTTTATGTAAGTTTATTTTTAAATGCTTTTGTAAGTGTAATTTTGGGGGTCTAAAAAGTCTAAGTCTATTTTACATCATTCCTTATGGGGATAAATTCTTTGTAATGGCACTTGAACAGCATTCTTGAATGAAAAATATCGTAAGTCGGGTCAGTACTATTATATATATTATATATATATATATATATTATATATATATATATATATATATATATATATATATATATATATATATATATATATATATATATATATATATATATATATATATATATATATATATATATATATATATATATATATATATATATATATATATATATATATATATATATATATATATATATATATATATATATATATATATATATATATATATATATATATATATATATATATATATATATATATATATATATATATATATATATATATATATATATATATATATATATATATATATATATATATATATATATATATATATATATATATATATATATATATATATATATATATATATATATATATATATATATATATATATATATATATATATATATATATATATATATATATATATATATATATATATATATATATATATATATATATATATATATATATATATATATATATATATATAATATATATATATATATATATATATATATATATATATATATAATATATATATATATATATATATATATATATTATGTAAGTTTATTTTTAAATGCTTTTGTAAGTATATTTTTGGGGTGTAAAAGGACTAGTCTATTTTACATTATTCCTTATGGGGATAAATTCGTTTGGTAATGGCACTTGAACAGCATTCTCGAACGAAAAAATATCGTAACTCGAGGTACCACTGTATATATTTATACATATATATATATACATCTATGAACTCTGGACTACAAATACGTAAAGCTCTCAAAAACATTGAAGAAAAAACCGACACTTTAACTCTATCTTGATGTGAAGAGTAATAGTGTACATAGGAACAATTATTTGTAGGTTTTCTGTAAATTTTGAATTTAAAATCAATGTTTCCCTTAATAATAAACACATCTAGGAAGGGCAATGAGTTATTTACTTCGAATTCAACAGTAACAATTTATAGAATGAGCTAAGCTATTTAATTTAACAAGGAAATGGTTTATGTCTACATTCTTAGGCATTAGGCACAAAATATCATCAACATATCTATACCACTTAGCTCTATTGGGAAGGATAGTGTTAAACATTGATTTTAAATTCAAAATTTACAGAAAACCTACAAATAATTGTTCCTATGTACACTATTACTCTTCACATCAAGATAGAGTTAAAGTGTCGGTTTTTTCTTAAATGTTTTTGAGAGCTTTACGTATTTGTAGTCCAGAGTTCATAGATGAAGAAATCTCTAAAATTTATGAAATAGCTAATGATTTAAAATACCCAAGAACCATAATTGATAAATCTTTTAAAATAGCTAGGAATACTTTTTACAATCCAAAAAGGGACAACCAACCTTATTCAACCAAAAATATGTTGGTTCTCCCTTACCATGAAAACTTGGTTGATATGCCTTCTTTTCTTAAGAATTTTAATATTAAAGTTGTATTTAAAAATCTTGATACAGTAAAAAGACTTTTGATAAAAAATTTTCCCCAAAATGCTGACGGATGTGTCTATAAGATTCCCTGTAAAATATGCGATAAAGTTTATTACGGTCAAACCAGTAAAGGTCTTGAACTAAGATTAAAACAACATAAATATAGCATTAGAACTGGACAAGATTCTAATGCTCTATTTATTCATGCGAGAGATTTTAACCATCCAATTGATTTTCAAAATGCTGAGAAGGTTGTATCAAGCAAGTCCATGGTTGAAAGGAATATAATAGAATCATGTTTCATAAAAAGCAGTTTTGAAAATAATATGAATATTTCTTTTGGTTTATATAAATTGGATTCATTTATAATTAATAAAATTTGGGAAGAATTTAATGATAAACTGGACTAATCTTAATTCTTGGGAAGAGTTTCAGGTCCTTTCTTATGTTCCTCTTCACAGAGTCGTGCGATGTTACGCTACTGTGAGGTGTAGTCTTTGTTAGTGTAATGTGACTGTGAGGTGTAGTCTTGCCCCTTATATAAGCCTTCTTGTCATGTTTCCTTTTATAGTTCCTTGATAATGTGAGTAGTCACGAAAGCGCTTGGAATTCCTCTATTTTTTCATAGTGGTTGTCTTGCATATTTTGATATAACCTGTTTACTGTGATCTTTTTGCTCCCAGCACTTTAGTCGCCTCTTACGACACGCATGGCTTACGGAGGAAGAATTCTGTTCCACTTCCCCATGGTAATAATAGGAAATAAGAACAAGAACTAGTAAGAAAATAGAAGAAAACACAAAGGGGTGTGTATATATATGCTTGTACATAAATGTGTAGTGTGACCTAAGTGTAAGTAGAAGTAGCAAGATGTACCTGAAATCTTGCATGTTTATGAGACAGAAAAAAGACACCAGCATTCCTACCATCATGTAAAACAATTACAGGCTTTCGCTTTACACTCACTTGGCAGGACGGTAGTACCTCCCTGGGTGGTTGCTGTCTACCAACCTACTACCTAGAATATATATATATATTCTTTCTTTCTTTCAACACGTCGGCCGTTTCCCACCGAAGTGGGGTGACCCAAAAAGAAAGAAAATCCCCAAAAAGAAAATACTTTCATCATCATTCAACACTTTCACCACACTCATACATAATCACTGTCTTTGCAGAGGAGCTCAGATACGACAGCTGAGAATAGTCCCTCCCAGCTGTCACTATCTCAGACCTCTCCTTTAAAGTGCAGGCATTGTACTTCCCATTTCCAGGACTCAAGTCCAACTAAATCAATTAACTGGTTTCCCTGAATCCCTTCACAAAATGTTACCCTGCTCACACTCCAACAGATCGTCATGTCCCAAAACCATTCGTCTCCATTCACTCCTATCTAACACGCTCACACATGCTTGCTGGAAGTCCAAGCCCCTTGCCCACAAAACCTCCTTTACCCCTTCCCTCCAACCTTTTCTAGGACGACCCCTACCCCGCCTTCCTTCCCCTACAGATTTATACGCTCTCCAAGTCATTCTACTTTGATCCATTCTCTCTAAATGACCAAACCACCTCAACAACCCCTCTTCAGCCCTCTGACAAATACTTTTAGTAACTCCACACCTTCTCCTAATTTCCACATTCCGAATTTTCTGCATAATATTTACACCACACATTGCCCTTAGACAGGACATCTCCACTGCCTCCAGCCTCCTCCTCGCTGCAGCATTTGCAACCCATGCTTCACACCCATATACGAGTGTTGGTACCACTATACTTTCGTACATTCCCTTCTTTGCCTCCATGGATAACGTTTTTTTGTCTCCACAGATACCTCAATGCACCACTCACCTTTTTCCCTTCATCAATTCTATGGTTAACCTCATCCTTCATAAACCCATCCGCAGACACGTCAACTCCCAAATATCTGAAAACATTTACTTCTTCCATAATCCCTCTCTAAAGTGATATCCAATTTTTCTTTATTTAAATCAGCTTTGATACCCTCATCACCTTACTCTTATCTATGTTCACTTTCAACTTTCTACCTTTACACACCCTCCCAAACTCGTCCACTAACCTTTGCAACTTTTCTTTAGAATCTCCCATAAGCACAGTATCATCAGCAAAATGTAACTGTGTCAACTCCCATTTTGCATTTAATTCTCCATAATTTAATCCCACCCCTCTCCCCAACACCCTAGCATTTACTTCTTTTACAACCCCATCTATAAATATATTAAACAACCATGGTGACATTACACATCCCTGTCTAAGACCTACTTTTACCGGGAAGTAATCTCCCTCTCTCGTACACACCCTAACCTGAGCCTCACTATCCTCATAAAAACTCTTTACAGCCTTCAGTAACTTACTACCTATTCCATACACTTGCAACATTTGCCACATTGCTCCCCTATCCACTCTATCATATGCCTTTTCTAAATCCATAAATGCAATAAAAACTTCTCTACCTTTATCTAAATACTGTTCACATATATGCTTCACTGTAAACACTTGATCTACACATCCCCTACCCACTCTAAAGCCTCCTTGCTCATCTGCAATCCTACTCTCTGTCTTACCTCTAATTCTTTCAATAATAACCCTGCCATACACTTTACCAGGTATACTCAGTAAACTTATTCCCCTATAATTTTTACACTCTCTTTTATCCCCTTCCCTTTATATAAAGGAACTATACATGCTCTCTGCCAATCCCTAGGTTCCTTCCCTCTTTCATACATTTATTAAACAAAAATACCAACCACTCCAGCACTATATCCCCCCCTGCTTTTAACATTTCTGTCATGATCCCGTCAGTTCCAGCTGCTTTACCCTCTTTCATTCTACGTAATGCCTCACGCACCTCCCCCACACTGACATCCTGCTCTTCTTCACTCCTAAACGATGTTGTACCTCCCTGGCCAGTACATGAAATTACCGCCTCCTTTTTCATCGACATTTAAAGTTCCTCAAAATATTCCTGCCATCTACCCAATACCTCCAGCTCCCCATCTACTAACTCCCCTACTCTGTTTTTAACTGACAAATCCATTTGTTCCCTAGGCTTTCTTACCTTGTTTATCTCACTCCAAAATTTTTTCACCTTGTTTATCTCACTCCAAAATTTTTTCTTGTTTTCAGCAAAATTTCTTGACAGAGCCTCTCCTATTCTTTCATCCGCTCTTCTTTTGCACTCTCTCACCACTCTCTTCACCTTTCTTTTACTCTTCATATACTCTGCTCTTCTATTTACACTTCTGTTTTGTAAAAACCTCTCATAAGCTACCTTTTTCTCTTTTATCACACCCTTTACTTCTTCATTCCACCACTCACTCCTCTTTCCTCCTGCACCCACCCTCCTATAGCCACAAACTTCTGCCCCACATTCTAATACTGCATTTTTAAAACTATCCCAACTCTCTTCAACCCCCCCACTACTCATACTTGCATTATCCCACCTTTCTGCCAATAGTTGCTTATATCTCACCCTAACTTCCTCCTCCCTTAGTTTATACACTTTTACCTCTCTCTTACTTGCTCTTGCCATTTTCTTTTTGTCCCATCTACTTTTTACTCTAACTGTATCTACAACCAAATAATGATCCGATATATCCATTGCCCCTCTATAAACATGTACATCCTGAAGCCTACCCATCAACCTTTTATCCACCAATACATAATCCAACAAACTACTTTCCTTACGTGCTATATCATACCTTGTATATTTATTTATCCTCTTTTCATAAATATGTATTACTTATTACCAAACCTCTTTCTACACATAGCTCAATTAATGGTTCCCCATTTACATACATACATACATACATACATACATACATACATACATACATACATACATACATACATCTTTCTTTCTTTCAACACGTCGGTCGTTTCCCACCGAAGGGGTGGCCCATAAGGAAAAATGAAAGTTTCTCCTTTACATTTAGTAATATATATACAGGAGAAGGGGTTACAAACCCCCTTGCTCCCGCATTTTAGTCGCCTCTACGACACGCATGGCTTACGGAGGAAGAATTCTGTTCCACTTTCCCATGGAGACATACATACATACAAAATATATACTTCTTTCAACACGTCGCCGTTTCCCCACTGAAGCGGGTGGCCAAGAGGAAAAACGAAAGTTTCTCCTTTTTACATTTAGTAATATATACAGAAGGGGTTACTAGCCCCTTGCTCCCGGCATTTTAGTCCCCTTTACACCGCATGGCTTACGGAGGAAGAATCTGTTCCACTTCCCCATGGTATATATATATATATATATGTTTCTAATAGCTCTTGTTCTTTTTATTTTCTCTATTGTCCATGGGGAAATGGAAAGAATCTTTCCTCTGTAAGCCATGCGTGTCGTATGAGGCGATTAAAATGCCAGGAGCAATGGGCTAGTAACCCTTCCTGTACACGTTTACTAAAAGAGAAGAAGAGAAGCTTTATAAAACTGGGTTGTTTGAATGTGCGTGGATGTAGTGCTGATGATAAGAAAGAGATGATTGCTGATGTTATTAATGAAAAGAAGTTGGATGTCCTGGCCCTAAGCGAAATAAAGTTGAAGGGGGTAGGTGAGTTTCAGTGGGGAGAAATAAATGGGATTAAGTCAGGAGTATCTGAGAGAGTTGAGCTAAGGAAGGGATAGCAATAATGTTGAAGGATCAGTTATGGAAGGAGAAGAGGGAATATAAATGTAAATTCAAGGATTATGTGGATTAAAATAAGGGTCGGATGCAAAAGTGGGTCATAATAAGCGGTATGCACCTGGAGAAGAGACGAGTGTAGAGTGAGAGAGAGAGATTTTGGGAGATGTTAAGTGAATGTATAGGAACTTTTGAACCAAGTGAGAGTAATTGTGGTAGGGGACCTAAATGCAAAGTAGGAGAAACATGTAGAGAGGGTGTGGTAGGTAAGTTTGGGGTGCCAGGTGTAAATGATAATGGGACCCCTTTTGATTGAACTTTGTATAGAAAGGGGTTTAGTTATAGGTAATACATATTTTAGGGAAAGAAGAGGATAAATAAGTATACAAGATATGATGCAGGGCGAATGAGAGTAGTTTGTTGGACTACGTATTGGTAGATAAAAGACTGTTGAGTAGACTTCAGGATGTACATGTTTATAGAGGGGGGGACCACAGATATATCAGATCACTTTTTATTTATAGCTACAGTGGAGTAAAAGGTAGATGGGATACAAGGAAAATAGAAGTAGTAAGTAAGAGAGAGGTGAAGGTTTATAAACTAAAAGAGGAGGCAGTTAGGGTAAGATATAAACAACTATTGGAGGATAGATGGGCTAGTGAGAGTGTAGGCAGTGGGGTCGAAGATGTATGGGGTAGATTTAAAATGTAGTGTTAGAGTGTTCAGCAGAAGTTTGTGGTTACAGGGGGAGTGAGTGAGGGGGAAGAAGAGTGATTGGTGGAATGATGATGTAAAAGAGAGTAGTAAGGAGAAAAAGAAGTATATGAGAGGTTTTACAAAGTAGAAGTGATGCAAGGAGGGAAGAGTATATGGAGAGAAAAAGAGAGGTTAAGAGAGTGGTGAAGCAATGTAAAAAGAGAGCAAATGAGAGAGTGGGGGAGATGTTATCAATAAATTTTGTTGAAAATAAGAAAAGTTTTGGAGTGAGATTAATAAGTTGAGGAAGCCTAGGGAACAAATGGATTTGACAGTTAAAAATAGGAGAGGAGAGTTATTAAATGGAGAGTTAGAGGTATCCGGAAGATGGAGGGAATATTTTGAGGAGTTGTTAAATGTTGATGAAGACAGGGACGCTGTGATTTCGTGTATAGGGCAAGGAGGAATAACATCTTGTAGGAGGTAGAGCCAGTTGTGAGTGTGGGGAAAGTTCGTGAGGCAGTGGGTAGAATGAAAGGGGTAAGGCAGCTGGGATTGATAAGATAAAGATAGAAATGTTAAAAGCAGGTGGGGATATAGTTTTGGAGTGGTTGGTGCTATTATTTAATAAATGTATGGAAGAGGGTAAGGTACCTAGGGATTGGCAGAGCGTGTATTGTTCCTTTGTATAAAGGCAAAGGGGACAAAAGAGAGTGCAAAAATTATAGGGGAATAAGTCTGTGGAGTGTACCTGGTAAAGTGTATGGTAGAGTTATTATTGAAAGAATTAAGAGAAGACAGAAAGCAGAATAGCAGATGAACAAGGGGGCTTTAGGAAAGGTAGGGAGTGTGTAGACCAAGTGTTTACAGTGAAACATATAGGTGAACAGTATTTGGATAAGGGTAAAGAGGTTTTTGTGGCATTTAGGATTTGGAAAAGGCGTATGATAGGGTGGATAGGGGGCAATGTGGCAGATGTTGCAGGTGTATGGACTAGGAGGTAGGTTACTCAAAGCAGTGAAGAGTTTTTATGAGGATAGTGAGGCTCAGGTTAGAGTGTGTAGGAGGGAGGGGGACTTTTCCCAGTAAAATGGGCCTTAGACAAGGATGTGTGATGTCACCGTGGTTGTTCAAATATTTATAGATGGGGTTGTAAGAGAAGTGAATGCGAGGGTCTTGGCAAGAGGTGTGGGGTTAAAAGATAAAGAATCAAATACAAAGTGGAGTTGTCACAGTTGCTTTTGCTGATGACATGTGCTTTTGGGAGATTCTGAAGAGAAGTTGCAGAGGTTGGTGGATGAATTTGGTAGGGTGTGTAAAAGAAGAAAATTGAAAGTGAATAAGGGAAAGAGAAGGTGATGAGGATAACAAAAAGATTAGGTGACGTAAAGATTGGATATCAGATTGGAGGGAGAGAGTATGGAGGAGGTGAATGTATTCAGATATTTGGGAGTGGACATGTCTGCAGATGGGTCTATGAAGGATGAGGTGAATCATAGAATTGATAAGGGGAAAAGGGTGAGTGGTGCACTTCGGAGTCTGTGGAGACAAAGAACTTTGTCCATGGAAGTAAAGAGGGGAATGTATGAGAGATAGTTATACCAACACTCTTATATGGGTGTGAAGCATGGGTGATGAATGTTGCAGTGAGGAGAAGGCTGGAGGCAGTGGAGATGTCATGTCTGAGGTCAATGTGTGGTGTGAATATAATGCAGAGAATTCAGAGTTTGGAAATTAGGAGGAGGTGCAGGATTCCAAAACTATTATCCAGAGCTGAGGAGGGGTTGTTGAGGTGGTTCGGACATGTAGAGAGAATGGAACGAGACAGAATGACTTCAGAGTGTATAAATCTGTAGTGGAGGGAAGGCAGGGTAGGGGTCGGCCTAGGAAAGGTTGGAGGGAGGGGGTAAAGGTTTTGTGTGTAGGGCTTGGACTTCCCAAGCATGTGTGAGCGTATTTGATAGGAGGAATGGAGACAAATGGTTTTTAATACTTGACGTGCTGTTGGAGTGTGAGCAAAGTAACATTTATGAAGGGATTCAGGGAAACCGGCAGGCTGGACTTGAGTCCTGGAGATGGGAAGTACAGTGTCTGCACTCTGAAGGAGGGGTGTTAATGTTGGTTTTATAACTGTAGTGTAAAGCACCCCCCTGGAAGACAGTGATGGAGGAATGATGAAGAAAGTTTTTCTTTTTCGGGCCACCCTGCCTTGGTGGGAATCGGCTGATGTGTTAATAAAAAATATATTATACACAGTGGACCCTTGAAAACGCTCTCTTGAAGATCGCAATTTGAAAATAGGCCACTTTTTTGGGCAAAATATTGACTTGATATTCATCCGTTAGCTTAAAAATAGACGGTCGGCTGAAAGGCCACATGGCCTCCCAGCTGCCTGGGCACATAAACAACCACATTGAGCGCCAGTGTGTCATTGTTTACCAGCGAGTGACTGCCACCCACGTCATTCATACCATACATTTTGTCATTATTCCATTCGTTTAGTGCTTGCAGCTGCTAAATAAGCCACTATGGGCCCAAAGAAAGCTCCTAGTGCCACCCCTTTGGTAAAGAAAGTGAGAAACACAATAGAAGTAAAGAAAGAGATCATTGAAAAAATGAAAGTGGTGTACGGTGGGGAGCTCTCTAGGATGTATGGGGAAGGCCCATTCAACCATCACTTCCATATTGTTGAAGAAAAAGGAAATCAAGGTAGCTGATGTTGTGAAAGGGGTGAATATGCTAACAAAAAAGAGATCGCAAATAATCGAAGAAGTTGAGAAGTTGTTGCTTTTGTGGATCAGACAAAAAGAGTTAGCAGGAGATGTGTTACACAGTCAATAATTTGCGAAAGGCAAGGCAGTTGCATGACGATCTCGAAAGAAAAGTCCTGGAACAAGTGCTGATCTAGGTGAATTCAAGGCCAGCAAAGGCTGGTTCAAAAATTTCAAGAAGCGAAGTGGCATACACAATGTTGTAAGGCATGGAAAGGCTACAAGTTCTTACAAATGTGCGGCTGAAAAATATGTTCAGGAATTCAAGGGGTACATAGAGGCTGAACAATTCAAACCCCAACAAGTATTCTTTTGGACGAAACAGGCCTCTTTTGGAAGAAAATGCCAAAGAGTACCTACATCACGAAGGAGGAAAATGCACTGCCAGGACACAAGCCTATGAAAGACAGGTTAACTCTCATGTTGTGTGGTAATGCTAGTGGGGATTTCAAAGTGAAGCCTTTACGTGTATCACTCTGAAAATCCCAGAGTGTTCAAGAAGTACAGTGTTGCCAAGGCTAATTTGTGTGTGTTTTGGAAGGCTAACACTAAGGCATGGGTCACCAGGAAATTTTCCTTGATTGGTTCAATGAAGTGTTTGGCCCCAGTGTGAAGAAATACCTCCTGGAAAATAAATTGGACCTAAAGTGCCTCCTGGTAATGGACAATGCTCCTGCTCATCCTCGAGACATGGAAGAGCAAATGGTGAAGGATTTTAAGTTCATTCAAATTCTTTATTTCATGTAATACAAGGTGGGGGTACTTATAGTTATACATTAAGTTGATATTACAAGATAGCCAATAATATGCCTAGGTATGCCTAGGCTTTTCAGGCAGTCTTATGATAGGTCTTACTCAATAGCTATACAATGAATATACAGATTGTAAGGTTAGGTTAGGTTTACAAAATTTATGTACTGGAATTTAAACATTGAGAATTTAACAATTAGTATAAGAAGTTAGCAATTAGTTTATATATTAATGATAAAGGTGATATATTGGCATAATATAGTTTCTATATTGGAGTATCTTAGGCAAACTTATGACTAGCTTAAGTATTATGAAGCAATAGTTGTATTAGAATTTTGGTTAGAACTGTGCAAATTAAGGGAATCCAGATATCAATAAGTGTTTTTTTGCTGTGGTTAGTAATGGCAAATTAAGGAGAATCACAGATATCAATAAGTGTATTTTGCTGGGATAGGGCAAGATAAAGTAGTTTTGATGGTTAACTACCGGTTGGGTGCGAAGTGAGATAAGATGTTTTAACGGTGCTTGAAAATGGAGGTTGTGTCTGCAGTTCTAGAGTTTTCAGGCAGGAGTTCCAGATTTTAGGCCCTTTTATGCGCATTGAATTTTTGTATAGATTTAGTCGGACACGGGAATGTCAAAGAGATGTTTATGTCTGGTATTATGTCTATGGGTCCTGTCACAACTGTCAAGAAAGTGTTTTAGCTCAGGGTTAAAGTTGGAATTAATGGTTCTATAAATGTAGATAGCAGAGTAGTAAGTATGGATGTTCTGGACAGTGAGTAGGTTTAGGTCTTTGAAGAGTGGGGGGTATTGGATTGTGGGGGAAATTTTACTGCGGTTTTTTTTTGGGGTTATTTTTGGGCTTTAGGTGGGTAATTGCTGTTGACCCCCATGCACAAATGGTATGTGAGGAGGGATAGATGATGAGTAGATAGGGAGGGGGGCTGATTGTGGTACAAAACCGATTTAGAAGGATCCCCACATTTTTGGGACATTTTCTTTGTTATGTGTTGGATATGGGTGCTGAATTTAGGCTGCGTCAAGGTGAAGGCCCAGAACTTGCCCTCGTTATGTCTAAATGGGTTTAGAGTTGATCTTAATGTTTAATTGGGGATCATCTGTTTGTTGCCAAACATAATATAGAAGGTCTTATCAGTGTTGAGTGTAAGTTTATTCTGTCATCCATGTTGATATTTTTATTAATT
>WNWK01036093.1:0-19371 GCA_009830355.1 Cherax destructor | reverse complement strand
TGTCCCGCTGTAGCTTTTCCCCCTTTCGCCTTTTTTCTTTTCAACATTTTCCCTTTCACCAAAAAAAGTTTGCGTTCTTTTTCCCTTTCTCTGCTTTCTCTGTACCGGTTTTCCCTTTTTACATTGGGTCGGGCACCAGGTCATAACATTCTCTGAACTGTGGGGCTGCACATCACTGGCTGGAAGTACCTACACTTTTTGTCACACCACACTTTCCTTTTCAACATGTTGAAATTTTCTGTTGTGTTTATTTCAGCAAGCTCCCCATATGGGAAAATACCATAGCATCTGGTTGTGACTGACTATTTTACTTATTTTGTGTTTTTCCCCAAGTTCTTCACCTGATCTGAATTCTTTTGTTTTCTTTCATCTGGGCATATTTCTTCATTTTTTTTCTTTTTCATTTTTAAATTCACTTTTTTTCCCTTCCTTTCCTTTTTTTTTGGTTCTCATGGTTAAATTTAATTTGTACATGATTTTGGATGTTTTCCATATATTTACAATCAATCCCCCTAATATTTCTCCCAATTTTTTTTTTCTTCTACAACAGTCTTATTTCTGGCCATGTTCATTTCCTTTATCTTATCCTGGGCTTTTTTGGGGGATGGGGGGGACAAGAGGGTGGGGGTGTAGTGGGGCCCTTCCTGCAGGAGGGGGGGTGGTCATGGAGAGGTTTGGGGGGGAGGGGGTTTTCCCCCATGGGGAAGGGATCAGTGGTAAGAGGTTGGGGGGGACACTTCACACGTTAGTAGTTATTTGCTGATTTTTTTTCCTTTTTTATGTTGCTTTTTATTAGCCATAATTAAGGTCGTTATATCCCTTCACATCAATGACCTTATCATTTTATTCATTGATAGTTTAATTTTCATCCATTATTTATTTCATTCACGGCACATCTGGGAAAATACAAATTTTATTTCATTGAAGTTTAAATTTAGATTTGAAAATAATGAGTTTCAGTGCAAAAGAGCCACTATCATGCCATGGCATTAGGGCGACTAAAATTTTAAACTTTCGACTACTTAATACTGGAAAATCATGTTTAGGCCCTCTGTTTTATTTTTGAGACAAAGTTTTCTCAAATTACAATCTGGGGATATTACATTGGGGCAAAAAAATTTTTTTTGGTTGTTTATATCAATAGTAAATATTTAAATTATATTTAATATAAATTGTTGTTGAAAATATTTTAAAATGAGAAGCACAGTTTGTAAGGCAGAGGGGCAGGGTATTTATACTACAATCTAGTATTAAGTAATGTATGAACTTTGGGCATCACTAGGGCCCCTCGATGTAAATTTTTTTCCATATATTACACCATATATTGTAATAGCACTGGGGAAATTTAACCCTTTTACTGCGGGGGAGGCACGGCACGACCCGTGTTGGGGACGGATTAATCGCCCAAAAATTTTAGCAGCTTCAAATCTAGCAGGAGAAAATGGAGACCTAAAGAGAGAATGGGTTTTTTTTGGTCAATGGCTCAGTATAAAAAAAATCGGGAGGCTGCATTTCATTGTGGTTAATTCGACGCCTTGGTTCCAAGCCTGGGGAGGGAAAACCCACTCCCCCCAATTTGGGGCTCTTCGCTTTCCCCCGTGATAATTCTAAACAGATTGAAGGCAGTGAAGATGAATCTCATGGTTTTTTGGAGTTTGTGATCGAAAACAATGCCCATATACCAGAAAAGTGAAAATCCCGAGAATTTCAACCTTCCACCTCTCTTCCACCAAAAAGTCAAAGTACTTTTTTCCTGGGTGGGGAAGCGCATGGTTGGTGGAGAAGACAGTGTTGGGGAAGGCAGCTGGGTTTGTGTAAACATAGAAAATATCCCAAAAAGCTCACGTCCAAAGAATAACCCGAAACCTTATAAAGTAACCACGGGGCTGACCCCACATGAACCCCGCGGGGAAAGAAAGTTTCCCCAAACCCCCACAAGCCCTTTTTAAAGTTATTTTTTCAAATCCTGCCACATGCAGTGGACAACAAAAGAGATGCTTAACATGAAAAAGGCAAAATTTCATTGTTTTCGCCCCGCAGGTTTGAACCTGCAAACTCGTATCAATCCAGTACTTTACCACGGAGCTAGACCCCAGATAAGATAGCATGTAAGATTTGATGAAATAATTTTAAAAACGAGTTTGACCCGGGGGTTTTGGGGAAACATCGTCTAGTTCGACTAGGCGCCATATTTATCTGGGGTCTAGCCCGTTAAAAATACGGGTTACCTGATACAATTTTGCAGGTTCGACGCGGGAAAAAAATTTTTTGTAAAAATTTCCCTTTTACAAATTTTTTCATTTCAAATCTTTTGAGTAACAATCCTTCGATACAAACACGACCCACGTTTTTTTAAAAGGGGGTTTGGGGGGATAAAGCCCCGGGGTTGGCTGAGACCACGCCACATGGGGGATGGGGGTCTGATCAACCAGGCTGTTATTGCTGGCTGCACGCAAACGCGCAAACCACAGCTCGGTTGGTCGGACCCGGCACCACCCTATTAGAGAAAGGGAAATTTGTGATATGCATAGCTGCAGACCTGAAGGTGACTAGGACGGAATTTACAACCTCAAAAAAACAGCTGCCCACTCCCACCTTACACTGTACTACCTATGAAGGTTTCTGGGGCCCAAAAAAAGACTTCTCGCACAGACAAGACCCTGAAGGGGTTGTTATCAGACCCCGCCATAACAGCCGCAGCCCCAAAAAAAAAAACATCCTGCACCCTGAAAGATATCATGTGGAATCATTCAGCACTGACTGCAAAGGACCTGAAAATGCCTACCGACCCCCACCAAGAACCCCAACGGCCATGACAGAAACGGGTTCAGTTCTGTAAAATACAAGGATTAAACCTCAGACCAGTGGCAGAAGGTGATTTTCAGTGACGAAAAGTTTCCTTCAGGCTCAAAAGAGTGGCCCAAAGACTGTCCATCGCCCAAGGGGTTGGTTTTTATGACCTAAAAAGGCCGGAAGAGGAAACACCATGAAAAATTTATGGCCCTGGGGTGTTTTTGGGTGTTTATAAGGGCAGGGTGGACTATACTTCCATCCTAAGAACTTACAATAAAGGGGAAGTAACTTTTGGACCCGGTTTACGATATTTTTTTCTTTCCCAGAAGCTGTTCAATTTTCCCATTCCCAAAACCAATTTATCTCCTTAAAAAAAAGTTGTAAAATAGACTAGTCCTTTTAGACCCCCAAAATTACACTTACAAAAGCTTTTAAAAAAATAAACTTACAAAAGGGGGTTGATTTTGGGGGGACCATCGAAACCGGGGGTACCCCCGTTTTCCCGAGGTTAAGGCACCACATTGATTTTTTTGGAACATTCGGAAAGGTGTTTTTTTTTTATTCATGATGGTGCCTCTACCCATAAGTAAAAAGTTTTTTGGAGTGGCCAGGAATTCCCCCCGACCCAAATCCTATCAAGAATGCCGGGCTTTTGGTAAAAAATGGTTAAATAACCCATCAACATCACGGCCCTAAGAAGGCACGGGAAAGCTTTGACCCAACAGGGATCCTCCTTCTTCTCCCCCCCGCCACTTGATCCCAAAACCTTCAGATGGTGATAAAGAACAAGGGTCATGACCAAGTACTAGGGGGACTCAAAAAAGTAAAAAATAAAATACAAACCCCCGAGTTTGGGCCTTAATCCTTTCCCGGGACCCTAGACAAAAACTCAAAGGGGTTTAAAGTCAAAGCAATTTTTCCCACAAAAAGAAATAATGTAATAATAATAATAAAAAACTTTATTGAGACATGGTACGGGTGATACAGGGTTTTAAAAGATACATAGAAATTGATTAGAGTACACCCCAAAACCCCCCAATTAGCGGCATTGGGGGCATTTTTGGGCCCTATTTAAATTTGGAAAAACATGGAAAAAAAGTTATGGTTGATAATTTATAAAAAAAATTAATTGTGTATCTAAGTTTATAAAGTTTGAATATAAGTTAACATATAAATTAATTTGGGAAAATTTTTCAACAAATTTGAGGATATAACATTTAAAAAAATTTAAATTTGTTTTGAGTTACAGTTTCAACATTATAATGTAAATGTTATGGAAACAGTTAGCTTAGTATGTTTTTTCATAACGGGTTTTTACTTTTAAATGATGATTAATTTTTTTACATTAAGTGATTATTCTATTTTGGGGGAATGTTTGTTTAAAAAGTTTTTGGTTTTGGGTGAGAAGCTTTTTTTTTAGCATCGTTTTAAATTTGGGGGGTACAGGGGGTTTTTTTAATAACAGGTAATGAATTCTAAATTTTCGTCCCTTTTTTTATAGGGTTTTTTTTTAAAAAATTTGGGTTGGGATTAACACGGGGAACATCGAGGATTTGATCTGGTCTAGGATGGCCGGCCCTGTTAAAATTGGTAAGGAGAAAGTTTGAGGGGGGTTAATATTTGCATAGAGTGTTCTATGTTAATGTAATAGGCACAGAAAAAATTGGATGTCTTGTATGGTAAAGTAAAAGTTTGGGTTTTTGAATATTGGGTGGAAAAGTTTCTGGAGGGAATGTTTATTTCTAACTTCCCTTTTTTTTGGTTATTAGAATTTGAGATGAGTTATTGATGTAGAGCCCCATCCGAGATTCCATAGGTGGGGTTTGGGGGGAAATGAGTGAGTGATATAGGGTAAGGAGAGCTGGTTTTGGAACAAAATTACCGTATCTTGATAGTATTACCACTTTTTTTTGAGACTTTCTTGGAAATTTTTTGATAGGGGAAATTTTTTAAATACGTAAAGGGGGGTTTCCCTGTTTTCCTCTGTGAGTTTTGTGATGGGGACCCGTTTATCATTATTTTAAATGGTGCTTTTAGCCTTTTCCCCCAAACCTGGATAAAATGGGTTTTTATCAATTTTGGGAGAGTAAGTTTTTTGGGTTTGGCGGGGTTACCGGGGATTATTTAATCTTTTAGTTGTGATTTGTTTATTTTTTTTGGGGCAATCCCCTTTTTAAATTATTGGGTCTTTTAAAAAAATTATTAATACATAGGTAAAGATTGGGAATTTTGTCTATTTCCGTTTCCCAAAATGGTTTTTTGTCATAGTTTATAAAGTTATTTATGCTTTTCCCAATGTGGGTCTGAAGGTAACTTTGGGCCCTAGTGGAAATTTTCCCGAGGTTGGTTATGAAAAAGGGTTTTGGGTAGTGGTCTGTTTTATTGTCTATGATTATGCCTGATTTTAAGGGGAATATGGTGTTAGTCCAGATGTGGTCTAATGAAAGGTTTCTCAGAGATTTTTGGATGTTTTGTTATTGTGGGGCAGCAAGCAGTTGCTCATAGTTTTTTGGAATTCAGTTATTTGGGGGTCCTGATCTTGTGGGGTTTTAAAATATTGAAGTCTCCTGTCAGGATTAAGTGGTCTTTGTTCAGTGTGCATCAGTAATCATATTTCCCCTTTTTTTTTTACTAAATTTTTTGGAATATTTGACTGTGGTAATCTATAGATTTTTTAAAACCCGTGAGGGGTTTTTTGTAGGTTTTATTTAAACTTTGCTATTATATTTTCCCTCCATGTTCATCTCGGCATGGGGTGGTTGAACATTCAAAAACCGGGCCGAGTATAACATAGCTGTGCCCCCCCCTTTTTTGGGGGGCTTGCCTACAATTGGTAAGGGGGTAACCAGGAATATCATAGATATCTTGGGATGAGGCTTTTGCCAGGTTTCAGGGGGAGCAATGATGGACATTCTGGCCTTAATAGTTTTTTAAAAAGAGTGAGGCCCTCAAAATGTTTGTTTTAAAAATCTGGGAATTAAAGATAGTTTGGGGTTTTTTTGGCTTTGAGTGGTTTTTTGCCTGTTTGCGTGAAATAAGACGTTTTTGTTTGGTTTATGGGGCCCTTTAATAGAAGGTTGGGGATCAGGGTCAATGTTTGGGAAACATAAGATTTGTGTGATTCTATAATTAAACTTAAAAATAGAACAAAAGCAAAAAGATTTAAGAAAGGGGCAAGCAAAAGGAGTTCTTGGGACTAAGTTTACAAAAATGAAAAAAAGAGCTAAGGTAGTCAATTTACAGCTAATAAGAATCTTTAAAAATATAAAAACCCCAAGTTAGCACCCGAGTTAGTTAATTAATTAAACAAAAAATTTATATAGAGGGATTCTAAAAGATTTAAAAAACAATGAAAACTTTAAAATTAAATATATGATTCGATCAATTGATTTTACTAAATTTTTTGGATTAACACACTTTTTTAACAGAAGTCACAGAGATTTAGGGTATATATTTACAATTAATTGATTTATTATTTAACTAGCTAATAGAACTTTTAAAATTACTATGATTAATATTGTTTTTAAAAGGAACAAAAAATTTTAAAATTCAGTATTGCACTAGTTGGATTATAGAATTTATTTAAGGGAATATAAAGAAAATGAAAGTTAACTAAAAGGAGAAATAAATTCAAAGTGTTAAAAAAAAAAAATTTTTTAATACTAAAAAAAAAATTGGGAAAAAAAATTTTAGGCAGTTAATGATCAATAATATAAAGAAATGAGGTTTAAGAAAAGGATAAAAGGTAAGTCAATTTTGCAAATAAGGTGATCAATAAATAAAAATAAATTCTAATTAATCCGTTCAAGACCCACAAAAAAAATTAAAAAAAAAAAAAACATTTTTTTAAAAAATAAAATATAGTTTTAAATACACACAACAAAAAATAAAAAACAAAATGGGGACCCGGTTTGATGGTCCCCTTTTCCCCCCTTTTTTGTAAATTTATTTTTTTTAAAAGCCAAGGGATATTTTGGGGGTCTAAAAGGACTAGTCTATTTTTTCATCATTCCTTAGGGGATAAATTGTTTTGGGAATGGTACTTGAAAGCATTCTGGAAAAAAAAAAAAAACCGAGGAAACCCCTGTTTTATAGTACTTAAATGAGTAAAACAATAGATAAATAAACATTTAAAATAAAATTTTTGTACCTTTTTTTGAAGAGTCTTGTTGGATCTGGAAGATAGGGGGGGAGGACAGAGAGAGGGCTTATTGTTTGGAAGGGGGAAACCCCCTTTCCCTAAAGGGGTTTAAAGGGAACAAAATCTTTATCTGGGGGTTTCTTCCCCTTTATTGTCTTTTAATGTCTCTAGGGCCAGCAGAGTCACTGGACCCCTGTCGCACAAAAAAAACCGTCCAGAGTGCACGCTGGGCGTCTCTTTAAGATTCGCTAAATGGGGCATGGTTTTTCCCCTTTGAACAGTTGCAGAGATGGCTTGTTTCAGTTTTCTTTAGGGGGGAAAAATTTTCCCCAAAACCCTTTAAAAATTCCCCATTCCCCACATGTCCTTATTCCCCCGAAAGGGACCTCCTTTTTAATCCTCCTCCTCCTCCCTGGGCCCTCCTCGCCCGGGGTCTTTTCTGTTTAAAATGAAACTCGCAGCTCATCAGTGGTCAGCTCTTTCCCTTTTAAATTCCCCCACCAACTTTTTCCACATTTTTGCCACTCACCTCCAACCCCGGGGGCTTCCCCAATGTCAAATACCTTCCACAAAGGCAAGGGGAGCCGCAGGGTCGGGGGCAGCCTCAAACCCTTCAAAAACCATCCGGGGGGGACACATTCTGGCCACAATTGTCTCCTAGCAGAGTTCAGAGTCCTGGGAAATCCTCTCTCCCCCAAACCTTACCTATAAGACTTATAGGTCACTTCAAAAACACTTTTTAAACTGCTTTGGGGTAGAGTTTTTTAATTAAGGGAAAAGACCTGTTCCCTGGGTTTGGGTGAGAGGGGGGTGTTGAAAAAAAAACTTTAATGTTATAAAAAGAATCCCTAGACAATAGGTCTACAAAGTTTAGAAAAGGGGAGCAGAAGCATTGTCCAGTAACAAGGGGCACTTGAGTGGCAACTTATTTTCCCGGAGGTATTTTTTTTCATCCAAAAAAAACTTCATGGACCCAATTTTGAAAAATTTTTGTGACCCATGCCTTATTATTAGCTTTCCACAACACAATTTATTCTTTATGACATTGTTTTTTTTGAACATTTGGGATTTTCTGATACACCACTAAAGACTTCACTTTAAAATCCCTACTAGCATTAGCACAGAACAAAGTTAGCCGTCTTGCATAGGCTTGGTCCTGGATTTTCCTCCGCATGAGTAGGTCCTCTTTGGCTTTTTCTTACTAAACGGGCCCTGTTTCATCACAATTGAACATTTGTTGGGGTTTGAAATTTTCAGTCTCTCCCCTTTTAAATTCACTCACAAATCTTTCAGCCTCACGTTTGCTGGTTGCGCCTCACCATGCCTTACCCCCCGGATCCACTAGTTTTTAAAACGTAAAACCCGCCTCTGCGGCCTTAAATTTACTAACATCAGACTCGGCAGGCTTTTTCTTTATGAGATCGTCATGCAACTGCCTTGCCTTTTCACAAATGATCGACCCAAACACTATCGCCCGCTATCTTTTTATTGTTGATCCACACCAGCAACAACTTCTAAACCCTTTTTATGTTTGGTCTATTTTGTTAACATGTAAACCCCTTTTAACATCAGCTTCCTTGATTTCTTTTCCCCCAATAGTGTTTGTAGATTTTTTTTTTCATACACCCGGGCCAGCTCAACCACACGCACACCACCCCGTATTTTGAAAATTTCTTTCTTCACTTCTATGGTTTTTTAGCTTTCTTTACCAAAGGTCCACTAGGTTTTTTTTGGGCCCAGGGTTTAAATTTTGAGATTCCACTTAAAAAACAAGCACCAAACACAATGAATTAATTGTAAAATTTTTGGGATGAGCGCTCGTGTAATGTTCACTAAGGATAAACAAAGCCAGACTGACTACATGCCCTGGGGGGGCACGCAGGCTAAGGCAGGCGGACAGGTCTGGCGCAGGCCGAAACACGGGGGAAAATTGACTTTGGGGCAAAATTTACCGAAAAAAAGGGGTTTTTCCAAACGCCCCATACTCGGCGGGCCAAACCGGGTTCCACTGTAAATGTATACATACATTAAAACACATTTTTTCGACTTGTCAAAAAATTTTAATGAAGAGATTTTTTTAGCCACTGTACAACCACAATGACAAAAAATCAATCTTTACCGCCAAAACTTCAACTACAGTGGACCCTCGGTTAACGAATACCCCGGAAATCGTGCACTATGTAAGTATAATTTTGTAAGTTCTTGTGGAAGTGTAGTTTTGGGGGTCTGAATAGACTAACCTACATGACATTATTTCTTAAGGACGTAAATTGCTCGGTAATGGCACTTGAGCAGGCTTCTGCAATGAATTTTTTCGTTAACCGAGGGTCCACTGTACATCATTTGAGGTGTTTAGAGCAAATGAGCAACTCTTAGATGTACTGGCCAACACCCCTTGTTGCCTGTTTAGTCTGTCGCATCTGAATAGGTTATAACCTACAATCCATATTTTTTGTCAAAATGATCCATTATGTGGGTCACTGTGAATGCTGCAACATTGCATTTGACTCCGTGAGCAGTCCGTTGATGTAAGGAATATTGTTTGTTGACGGCTTTAGACCTTGTATGTTTGCAAAGACAAATGTCGTTATATTGGTGGAATTTAGGGGCTTTTATTTGCTGGCTCTAATATCTGTTGTTCTGGAGTAGAGGAAAATGATTGTGCCTCTGCTTCAGAAGTGTTTTCAGTTGGTGTAAGATTGCTGTCATTTCTTGCCAGTCTTTTTTCCCTTCTAGCACTAAAAAACCTCTTTATCTGGAGAGGTTATGGCTCCCCACTTTTGTTTCCTATAGTCTGGCTGGTCTGTGTCTTCTTGTCCTTTTTAGATGATGTGCCTGGCAGTATGGATTGTAGCATTTTCTTTCATGGAGTGACGAGTGACACATTTCTGGGTGAAATAAGTTACAGGAGGGGAAGTTGCACTCTCCTGTTGTCAGTGGGTCCGGCATTTTGGGATGGTCAAAGGTGCATGTCCCCCTGTTTTACCAGATATACCGTGCCTACAGATACCCAAGGCATAGATTTTGCATAGATTGGAATTCTGTTTGCTAGGATTTATTGAGCTGTGTTCACTGCTGGTGCATTTTTCTGTTTCCACTCTACCTACCACCCCTTTATGGACATCAGTGCTTCCACCAGGTTTTGTTGGTAATGTGTCAACACTATTCCAAGAGGCATCATCTCTTTATGTTCCATCTTCAGAAAAATCACTGTTTTGTACCTCTAAATTGAATAGCATTGTCTTTACTTGTTTCATCACCAGGGCCAATATTTCCTTTGGTTCAGTCCTCCAGGACAACACTAGCACCTCAGGAGCACTGCTCTCTGTCCAAGACAGCCCAGTCCAAACCCACCCATTTAATTTTCCCAGCTGTCATACCAGGCTGACATGTCTTTCAAGAAGGATCTTTTATTGGTGTTCTTGTCTTTTAATATACAGGACCCCCCAGAGTTCGTAGGCGCTGGAGTTTGCAAAATTGTGAGTTTGTGATATTTTTCGGAAAAATATTGGTTTGGTGTTCGTGGATCCGCTCGGGAGTTCTTGATTCATCCCGAAGCATACGTGCCCGAGCAGGCCCGACACTCCATTGAGAGTCAGTGCCAGCTGTTTACTGTGCGAGTGAGCGACCAACGCATTCATACCTATACATTTTGTCATTATTCCATTGTTTTTAGTGCTTGCAACTGCTAAATAAGCCACCATGGGCCCCAAGAAAGCCTTCCTAGTGCCAGCCCTTTGGTAAAGGGCCGAGAGGGGAGAATATCTTTCTTAAGTGATTCAGATTGTACAATATGTTATGATACTAATACAGTGCCAGCCAGCGATATACAGTAGCATTAACAGTGTAGCAAGTAAGTTAAGAGATTAAGTGATAGAAAAATGACACCACAAAACTTAACTCCTGGAACTGGATTTGACCTGAGCGTCGGTAAGATGAGGAAGGAAGAAGGATGGTGGAGAGATGGAAACTTGGGAAATGTGGTTGGGAGTGGGGAGGGGAGGTGAGGGTTATAAAGGTAAGTTGCCTAACCACTTTGGCGCAATATAATAAGTGTGTATGTAGAGTTATACATAAGCACTTGAGGAGGTGGGTATGCCTGTCCATCAGTGGCACACAGGTATACTGCTGTATCACAGCATGCCACTGAGTTAGAAGAATGCATACAATTGGCAATTGCTTATTTTTTTATTTTTTTTTGAGGTCGAGTGCGGGCGGCGCTTATGTGGCAGGTAGCTGCTGGGCTTTCGATGTTGTTGGTGGCTAGCCCGGAGCTGGTCAAGCAGTTTCTCCGCAACAGGTGGTAGTTGCTGGGCTTTCTGGACAAATGGTGGTGGCTAGCCCAGAGCTGGTCAAGCAGTTTCTGAGGTGGTGTCCTATACAGTGGACCCCGGTGTTCGGGTCCTGCTCAAAACAGGCCCTTTATGTAAGTTTATTTTTTTAAATGCTTTTATAAGTGTAGTTTGGGGGTGTAAAAGGACTAGTCTATGTTACATTATTTCTTATAAATAAATTCGTTGTAATGGCACTTGAACAGCATTCCATTTAAAAATGGACGAACACCGGGGTCCACTGTAGTAGGAAGTTCCTCAGGGTGTTACAATGTTAGTTGTAAGATGTAGTTTGATAAAAGGGTAGGTCACCCATAGATGGGGAGCATTTATCTATGTTGTTGGACGTAGACTGGGTCTGGTGATATCCACTCTCCTGGTTCAATGGGGAGATCACACAGGATTCTTGGTCGGGTAGTTGTCATTGTGAATGAAACGCCTAAACTCTTTGCTGCAGAGTCAATTCTCTGGGTTCGGTGGGGAGGTGTTGATGACATAGTCAGTAGTGTTTACTGGTTGGGGGGTTTGTATCAGGGTACATATAGTTCTTGCATGTCATATAGCTGTCTCTTCTGTTAGTTTGTCTATCCTGGACGTTAATTGCAGCGATTTTTGTTGAATATGCAGGTCTTCCATTCTGATTCTGTCCCTCAATCTGGTCCCAGTGATGTGCCGGAGGGCTTTGGTTCTGGACACGTTGAAGCCGCATGTTGGTTTTAGTTGTTAGTGATAAGGGTACGCAAGGGTATTCCAGCAACGGTCTGATCATCTTGTAGAGGTGCTTCTGATGGGAGGGGCATCTTTGAATCTGAATAGTTGGCCGAGGCGGGCTTTAGCTAGGTTCACTTTTTTAGAGATGAAGTGGAGTTAAGTAATCTGTCGATCTCATATCCCAGGATCTTGTTGGGGGTTTCTGATATCGATACGTGACCCTTATGGAGATACCTTTGTCTTCTATGGTTGATGGGAGCACATTAGGATGGTGCTGATGAGGACTTTTTCGGATTAGTTGAGATTCCACTTTTTCTCCCAGTTAGCTGTTCTTCGTAATTCTCATTCATTTCTCGCTATTACTCTCCTGTATTTTGTTGTACCTGATATAGGGGTGATGACACTACATGGATAACGTCTGCAAATTGGGTGATGATGGTATCATTGTGTTCTGGTTGTGGGAGGTCATTTACAAATATTGAAGAGTATAGCTAAGGCATGAGCCTTGTGGTACTCAGCTGTTGGGTGAATGGTACTGCAAATTTGCCATTAAAGTTGGGGATGATGTTTCTGCCTGTTAGGAAATTGATATGAGCCTGAGAAAGGTCCAGTTGTGGGTCTGCTAGGTCGTGGCAGTTTGAATATAAGCCCATCGTGCCAGAGGCTGTTGAAGGCTTTGTGAATGTCCCTCGTTGCAATTAGGGCCAGGTTTTGGTTCCTCAGGGCTATCTACAGCATCATAGATGATGCTGATCGCATGTTGTGTTCCACGGTGGGACCTGGAAAACCAAACTGTTTTCGGTGAAGAGATGATTGAATTCCATGTAGTAGTTCAGTCTGTTGAGATGATTTTTTCGGGAAGACTCTACAGCTGATCTATAGAGAGATAGGTCTGTAGTTTCGTCACTTGATGTCCTTGTTGGGTTTTTGAGATGATGATCATCTTTGCTGTTTTGAATGTTATAGGAAGTGGCCAGACACCAGACAGCATTAAAGATGTTTAATAGGGACATCTTGCAATTACGGGTAGGTACTTTTAGCTGTTTTACTGTTATGCCTGAAGGGCCAAATCTTATTTCTCATTCATCCAATGACTTGGGTCATTTCCTTAAGGGTGATTTTCTGGCCTAGTGAGAGGGTGCTCGGGTTCAAGAGAAGATGTATCAATTGCTGAGATTAAGGAAGTCTCCCAGTTTTCGTCACGCCAATTGGCTAATCACAGATAGTGGCTATTGTTGAATCTTCTGCTGTCATTGTGAGAGAGAATTTTCTTCCACACCTCACCCAATCGTCAGCTTGATCTTGGGGATCCTCGGCAAGGTAGTCACTTCCTCGCCATTTTCGTTAGTGAAAAGAGGGTGATGAGTTGAGTGGGTGATGCTTACCCCCGTGTCAGGATCTTGCTCCAGAATTGCGGTGGGCGTTTATAGGGGGAGCTTGAAACACATATTTCCATAGGTCCCTTTGTGCGGAAGGGGTTTTAACCCTTCATTCTTTGAGACCCCGCGGGGGGCTGGCCTGAGGGGGGTCCCCCTACATTCAGCTTGGTAATTATTCATGCTGTCTTTTTTCTCTGGTTAGTTTGTACTGTTGGTAGACCCTGAAAAATTGGCAACATTTCGGGGCCCCAGTGATTTTTCTTAGGGGGGGATCCCCTTTTCAGGGGGGGTTTGGGTTTTCAAGATGAATGTCTGGTCGTTTGTTGGGGTCCCTGAAGGGGGTACCCCGTACCATATTACCCTAACCATAAGGTATCCACCATAGATACAATGTACTATGGCAGGGACTATATGGTTTGATATTAAATTTCACCATATGATACATTGACAAAATTTTCCATTGTACCCATATGGTACATTAACATATGATCATTGTACCATATGATATATTGCACCATATAATTGTACCACATGGTACCATTGTCCCTATGGTACTATAACCTTTTTTAAATAAAAACATAAAATTTTCATCATTATTTTGTTTAAAAACTTGTATTCAAGTTTGTAAGCAATATAATGATAAACAAATTGTGGGTTATTGAAGTTTCCGATTTTTTGCCACCCCTCATTGAGGTCAACCTTCTATATATTGGGAACTCGTTGAATTTTTTTTTTTTTACCTGGGGTTTACCTGGGGAGAGTTTTAGGGGTCAACCCCCCGCGCCGGCGTGACCAGGCCTCTTTGATCAGAGCCGATCAACCAGGCTGTTACTCTGGCCGCACGCAGTCCAACGTCGAACCAAGCCTGGCGGTCAGGCACCGCCCCTTTAAAGGGTGCCGTCGATGCCTTTTTAAGACAGCCGGGGTTATTAACCCCCCATGTATGCTGGGAGGCAGTTAAACATTTTGGGCCCTTTGCACTTATTGGTTCTCAACGTGCTAGTGGCACCCCTGTTTTTCATTGGGGGTTTATGTTACACGCCGAGTCTTTTTCTTTCAGGGTGACCTCAGCAAGTTTTACTAACCCCCAGAATTTTCCACGTTTATATAATAAATATCCGCCGCCCCAGGATAGAGGTTTTTGGGAAATTTGGCCGAAGAGGTGGTTTATCGATTTGGGGGCCGAAGGTTTCTGCCCTTTTCTAGGTCACAATTTTACCTGCCCTTGAAAGGCAGTTAGGTGCAGCAAACCCGCCAGATGAAGGCCTGAAAAGGTCAACAGGGTTTGGATCCATGGTTGAAGGCCTTAAAAACCCCTGCACTTTTTAAGATGCTTCTACGGGATGGTCCTTTGAAGGTGAGATCCTCTACATGACCCTCCCAGGTTTTTAATTAGTTTTTCGCTCTATTGTGGTTGGAATTTTTTTTGTACTGATAAATTTTTAATTTTTTCCTTTTTCCATATCAGAGAAATTAAAATTTTCCCACATTGAACTTCATTTGTTTTCTGCACCCCTTTTAAAGATTTTTTTTAGTTTTCTGGAGTCTTGCAGTGTCTTCAACGGGGGACACTTGTGGCTAAAGCCCCCCTTCACAGGGGGGCCGGGGTTCACCCCCAGCCAGGGCAGAAACTTGGGCGTGTTTCACACCTTTTTATATGCCCCATCAGAAAATGGGTACCTGGGTGTTAGTCGATGGGTGAGCGCACCCTAGGACACTGACCTAATCTCCCCGAAATCCCAGCATAAAAGGGACTTTTTTAATGTAGTATGTCACGATGTCATATGTATATCTTTACTGTACTTGTAGTAAAAAAGATATTATTATTATTATTTTTACTTTATTATTTTTATTTTTTTTTACAGTTTCCATCTGCAAAGGAAAACGGCACTTGGCTTTATCCCTGCTTTTCCCGATATGAGGGATGAGGCGGATGGGGGGAGTCGGGGAGGCGTGGGTGGCGCTCGCCGGAAGGGTGTTGTGCCGTCCCAAGATGGGTGTCCAAAATGGCGTTTTCGAGCGAATCATCGTCTACCGAACCACTTTTTTCGGAAAATGTATCGCTTCCGTTTTTCGTTATACGACACCATCGTTTTTGGGGTCCACTGTAAATGTAGAAATAGATAACCTTTATTACTAAATTAGATAATTACACAAAATTTTATTAGTGCCACGGCAAATCCAACACCAAGACGATTCACCGATACTGAATGCTGCTGCTCGCCCTCCCTCTCATTTGCTCCTCCCACTTGAACGATGGAATGGTGAATTAATTTTTTTCGAAAACTTTCGGTGTATTTTATTTTTATTGTTTTCTGTAATGTAATATCAAAAAATTAGAAATTTAGGGGTATTGCAGTTTAAAAATTGTGGCAATTATCTAACACGCCAAAAAATTTTAATTTTGGGGGGGGAAAAATTTTCCCCGTCCCATCATTTTAAAACCATTGAGTGGGGGGGTCCTACTGAGGGGCTTTGAGCCACATAAAATTTAATGTGACAGAAAGTGTTTTCGGAAGAAAATGCCAAAAAATTATATCAGTCAGCAAGAAAAAAGTGCCCCAGGCCAAGACAGCAAGGTCCCCCCCTGCCCTTTTGGGGAAATGCACGGTGTTTTCAGGTAACCCCAGGGTTATTTACCGTTGAACCTGGTTTGAGGAAAAGGAATTTTTTTTTCCTTTCCCCACAAACTTTTAAAAAGTTTTTCGGTACACAGATAGTTCTGTTTATCATAAGGCAGCATTGGAAACCCAAAAAATGACAGAATGGAAAAAGTCACCTGATTTTTTGGGATCCAGGTTCCCTACACATATGCTCTTTCTGGTGGCTAGGCCCTCGTCACCACGGAGGGCCCGGGTTCGATTCCCGGGGAAACATTTGACGTGCCTTACACCTATTGTCATGGTCACCAGCAGCAAAAGGCTTGGGGTTGTTAGTCGACTTGTGGGGCGCATCCTGGGGGGCAAGATTAAAACCCCCAAAGGAAATAAGACAGACAGTCCTCGATGACGCCGACTTTTTAGGGTTTTCCCGGGGGGCTAACCTTCCGTTAAAAAACCAAGAAATTTTTTTTTATCTTTCTTTTACACCCGAATAAATTACTTCAGTTTTAGGGGAAAGGAAAACAAATTTTTCTCAACGGCCGGGTTGGATCAGCAAACACCCCCGTCCCCACCCCCTGGACACCACCCCACCATCCCAGCATTCATAGCAACCTCCAGTTCTCTGCTACAAACTTTTGGTTTTGGGAAAAATAAGAGAGTAATTTTATTTTTATCTTTAAATTACTATATCTTGTATCTGCTAAAATCATAACCGTGGGATACCAGTGGCTCAAAGGGGGAAGAAAAGGTATAAGCATTTATGTTAGATTTAAAAGGAACAAAGAAAAGTAAAACCCCGGTGTTCGTGAAGCGGAGTTTCAGAAAATGGGTGCGGGTTTTTTCAAAAAAAATTTGGCTCTTTTCGAACCACTTGGGAATTTTGGGCCAAAGTCCTGGCCCCCCTCCAGCATGAGGTGAGTTTATCAGCGAGCCCCACTACCCACACTTCTCCCATTACAGTGGTACCCGATTTACGATTTTTTTTCATTCCAGAATGCTGTTAAAATGCCATTAAAACGAATTTGTCCCCATAAGAAATGAAAAATAGACTAGCCCTTTTTAGACCCCAAAATTCCCTTAAAAAAGCATTTAAAAAACCCAACTTACAAAAAAGGGTGTGTTTGGGGACCATGTTCGGGGTACCTTAATTTGTCATTATTCCAGTTTTTTTAGTGCTTGCAACTGCTAAATAAGCCACCATGGGCAACAAAAAGCTACTAGTCCCAGTCCTGTGGTAAAAAATTTAGAAATACAGTAGAACTGAAGGGCATTGCACAATGGACTGATGGCAAGGTTTTATGCATGAATATCACCCTAACAAAGCTGTTGCAGGTAGGTGGAAACCTGTACAATGACAATGGGGTGTCCTATTTCGGGGATTTTTTAAGAATCCCAGACAAAATTCCCCCTGACAGTTTTTTTGTAGAAAATTTCCCAGTGACTCTAAACCCCAGTGGCATTAAAAGAAAAAAATAACCCAGAAAAAAATTTTGGCCCCAGTGTTAATGGAAGGTTTCCCCCTTCCAAAACACTAGCATACTCCCCCTCCCCCCTCCCCCCCGTCTTCCAAAATCCAACTCTTCAAAAAATGAAGTGACATTTTTTGTACTACTATTTCTTTATTTCTCATTGTTTTGTGTAATTTAATGTCTATATGTTGAAAAAATATTTTTTTTTAAATTTTTGGGTGTTTGGAACGGTTTAAATTTTTTTTTCCATTTTTTTTATGGGGAAAATGGATTGAGTTCATGATATTCGGTTTTCATGCCCTCTGGAACGGTTTAAATCCGGAAACCGGCTCACTGTATTAGAAAAGACAAAACCCCCGGGTAATGAAGGTTATTTTGTACAATAAAGATTTGCGCCCCCAGGATGGGCCCCAATGTATATACATGTTTATATGAATTTTATATTGCTTAAAATTTTTATATTGCTGATTTTTTGATAATAGCAAAAATCGTTAATATTTTGCTGTAATTTTATTATTTGAATTAGTATTTTGGAGGATGAAACATTAAATATTGTGCTCAAGTTTTAGTTGCTGCCTTGAGGGCAAACTACCTTGTTAACTACCACTCGTTGTTTGTGTCAGCCTGTACCTAACCGTTTTTGAGGCTTTGGGCATGTGCGTCAGGACCCCCGAGGTGGGGCTGCTTCTCCTTCCTCCAGAGAAGCGTTGACATCGTTGAGTCAACACCTGATCCTGTCTCTACTTGTTTTCTCGCCTTTTTGACACTGTGGTAGAGTATGTATTCGGTGGTGGCAAAATACTTTTAGGACTCTGTGCTCTGTTCACTGACAGGATTTTCGACGTTTTTTTTGGGTTTTTTTTACATTGAACCCGGGTAACTGGGGCTCTAGCTATAGCTCCTGACCTAATTGATAAGGCATCTGAGCACCGTCACAGTCTGGGATTTTTATGCTGAACCCGATTCAGTAGTAAGGAGTTTTGTGACTATTTTTGGGGGATCACTGATGGTCCCCGAGGGGGATTTTCATCTCGTTCCTGGCTGTGTTGCTGCTTGTTATTTTGCTTTCTGGAATTTGGGCATTTTTCGGTCAATCAAGCTGTTCTGATTGCATTTTTAGAAGATTATGAGAATTGTTATGGACCTGGTTTAGTCGAGTCTTAGAGTTACCTTGAGCACACCATACACCCATCTTTTTTTTATTTGTATATATCTGCATTATTGTAATTACTGACATTGTACCCGTTATTTTAGTCATTAAGAAATGTCAACAGCCTTATTGTATATGAGAGCATGTGGGCTAACCTCCCAATTTAAACCCCCAAATTATAGCAATGAACATCCTGATCATATGTACATTTATTTACTTTGAAACCCTAGACACTCACTTTGATAATAAACATATTAAATTTTATGCTTTGGTTATACCCCATCAGTTGTAATCCCCCATGAGGATATTGAAAAAGTTGGGTACCTGACCAGGATTTGCTTTGTTGCAAAAGTCCACTAACAGGTTCAGAAGGGTTTCCTTCTAGTGTTCACTGGAGATGTCTATTACTAATAGATATTTCATTTTGTAACAAATGGGGGCCCGTCCAAAGGTTCTTATCCAAGGTTGGGGGAATTTGTCCAGTTTTCCATACGTAACTTATCGTCAAACACTTTGGTTTTTTTAATCTAAGACGGGGTTTGGTCTTGTACAAACATAGGTGGATGTATGTACCCGCCCAGTCTCTTGATCCAAGGAGATAAATACTGTTAATGAGCTCCAGTTCTAAGACAACCAACACTTGGTAATTGTAAAATAAAACCCCACATTAGGGTTTTTAGCTTCCCTAATCACTTCTATTGTACTTATTTTCGTGATGTATAAGGTGAACTTTTTTAAATTACATCTTTAAAGCTTCCCCTTGTTGGAGGTACCCAAAATCTGGGTGTGACGTA
>WNWK01036092.1:0-19371 GCA_009830355.1 Cherax destructor | reverse complement strand
CCCCCTCCATGTTTTAAATATGGGTACTCCTACCCATTTTGATCCCCGAAGTCATTCTTTCTCCTGCATCGATCTTTCCATCTGCTCTTCATCAACTGTCCTCGACTTCACCTGGTCTGTCCTCCCTGACTTACATGTTAGCGATCATTTCCCAATCATCCTTAGGTCCCCTTCGTATTCTCCACCTCCTCGTAGCCTACGCTGCCAATTTGACCGTGTGAAATGGGACCTTTACGCACATCTTACTGCCTTTCTTGAGGTTCCTTCCTCGTCCTCCATTGATGAGGTTTTACATCTCTTTTTGTCTTCCGTTTTCACGGCAGCTTCACATTCTATCCCCCAAACCTCGGGCAAGCATTCTCAGAAGTGCGTGCCTTGGTGGTATCCTGCTTGTGCTCGGGCAGTACGTTTGAAACGCGCTGCGTGGGGCAGGTATCGGTATAACAGAACCACAGAGAGACTCCTTGATTTTAAGTAGAAGAGAGCAATTGCTCGCCGTGTCATACATGATGCTAAACGTACTTGCTGGCGAGATTACGTTTCTACGGTCACTTCGGCTTCCTCAATGAGTGCAGTCTGGAAGAAAGTGCGGAATTTGAGTGGTAAATTCTCCCCAGACCCGGCTCCTGTTCTTCAGGTTGCCGGTGTCGATATAGCACACCCTCTTGCCGTTGCCACTGAAATTGATAATCATCTGGTCCGCATTTCTCAGGGGCTCCATCTATGCCCCTCGTTCCTTTCTTCTAAGTATGCCAGCGAGTTAAAGCCCTTAGATTTTTCTTCTCTCAGAGAAGAATCTTATAATGTGCCTTTTACCCTTCAAGAACTGGAGGCAACACTCTCTTCTTGCCGATCATCGGCAGCTGGGCCAGACGGCATACATATTCGTATGCTACAGCATTTAAATCAGTCTGCTCCTACTGTCCTCTTACGACTCTTTAATCTTATATGGTCGCAAGGAGTTATTCCCCAACTGTGGAAGTCTGCTATTGTTCTCCCTTTTCGCAAACCGGGTACTACGGGACATGATACCTCCCACTACCGTCCCATCGCTCTTACCAGTGCAGTTTGCAAGGTGATGGAAGGTCTAGTTAATAGACGTTTTATGTGGTATTTAGAGACTCATAGTGGTCTCTCCACTAGTCAATATGGCTTTCGTGAGGGCCGTTCTGCTATTGACCCCTTACTGCGCTTGGATACGTATATTCGTAATGCCTTTGCCAATAACCACTCGGTTATGTGCCATTTTCGATCTTGAGAAGGCTTATGACACAACTTGGAAGTATAATATCTTGACCCAGGCCCACTCCTTAGGCCTCCGAGGCAATCTACCATTTTTCCTTAAGGCTTTCTTAACTGACAGACATTTCCGTGTCCGGGTTAGTAATGAAATTTCCCCGGAATTTGTCCAAGCAGAAGGTGTCCCTCAGGGTTGTGTTCTGAGCACAACACTCTTTCTCCTTGCTATAAATAATCTGGCATCTGTTCTCCCATCCATTATTTGGTCATCGCTCTATGTGGATGACTTTGCTATAGCTTGTGCAGGTGCTGACTGTCACCTCATTGCAGTTTCCCTCCAGCATGCTATCAACCGGGTTTCTGATTGGGCCACCACTCACGGGTTTAAATTTTCTAGTGGCAAAGCTAATCAAATTACGTTTACTAGACGTTCAGTAGTCTTTGATCATCCATTCTACCTATACGGCTCATGTATTCCAGAATGTGATAGTCAGGTTTCTCGGCCTCCTGTTTGACCGTTGATTGTCCTGGAAACCTCATATTACCTCTCTGAAGGCGACTTGTCACAGCCGGCTGAACCTCCTTAACCCTTTCGGGGTTGGTGCCGTACTAGTACGTTTTACGAGCAGGGGTTCGTGCCGTACTAGTACGCCCAAATTCTAGCGGCCTCAATTTAAGCAGAAAAGTCTGGTAGGCATACATATGAAAGAATGGGTCTGTGTGGTCAGTGTGCGCAGTATAAAAAAAATCCTGCAGTACACACTGCATAATGAGAGAAAAAAAACTCTGACCGTTTTTTTGGATTAAAACAGCGACTTTGCAGTCGATTTTCGTATGGTATTTATTGATGTATTCTCGTTTTCTTGGTCTCATTTGATAGAATGGAAGATATGTTACAGAAATAGAGATGATTTTGATTGGTTTGACAATGACAAGTACCTTGAAATTGAGTTCAAATTAGCGAAAATGTTCGAGTTTTTACGATGTTCAAGAGTAAACAAATAACACCATGCGTCCAATACACATCAACTGGCGAGTCTTATATTCATGCACAAGTGCTCTGATATTATTTATACCATTTTTACAATAATGCAGTTGTATACATAACAGTAAATCTTCTATTTTTGTGAGAATAAAAATTCAAAATGGAAAGCAAAAGTAATGTAAGAGGGGCCTGGAGACGTGGCTAATGAACAGAGAACATGTTATTTTAGTGTCAGGAATGTCTTCCTTGTTTACTCTGGACCCTATTTTGAAATTGGCATCGTTTGAAATTTGTGTGAAATTGGAAAATTGCCATTTTCTGACCACTATTTTGGGTAGATGGAATTGGTAAATAGGCAGTTTCTTCTACTCATTCGATAGAAGAAATGGAGTTCTAGCGAAATAGCTATAATTTTAGGAGACTGAAACATTGGAATTTGTCGAAAATAGGGCTCGAAGTGGGTGAAATCGCCGATGCGTCAGTGTCATAGATACCGACAACTTCGCGAAAGCATAATTTCGTTAGTTTTCGATCAAATTTCATAATTTTGGTGGCGTTATGATCGGATAATGATTCTCTATCATTTCATAAGGAAAAATTAATTTTGTTTTTTTTCCAAAAAAATTTCAACCCCAGGAACACTTTCCTGAGAAGGCCTGTCGACCCCCAAAGGGTTAAAACCCTCGCACATCTTTCATGGGGGGCTGATCGTAGAACTCTTTTTCATCTACATTCAGCCCTAATTTTATCAAAACTATTATGGTGACCAGATATATTCGGCGGCTTCCCCTTCCACTCTTTCCATCCTTAATCCCATCCATCACCAGGGATTACGCTTATGCCTTGGTGCATTTCGTTCTTTCCCGGTTGAGAGCCTTTATGTAGAAGCGAACATTCCGTCCTTGTCCGATCATGGTGATGCACATTGCATTCGCTATTATGTTCGCTCTCATGACCTCCGCAATCCTTCTATGTATAGGATTGTTACAGATGTTAGTAGACGCTCGTTATTTGTTCGTCGCCCCTGCTTACTTCGTCCCTTTTCTCTTCGTCTACATTCACTCTTGTCTTCCCTTCAGCTACCACCTCTATATGTTCATGTGACATCTCCCTTTCCCCTACCCCCTTGGGAAGTTCCTCCTGTTCGTGTCTGTTCTATTCATCTACCTTGCGCGAAAGCCCGCCTACCTACGGCGGGTTCTCGCTCTTTTTTTCTAGACCACTTCCATTCTCATTCCCATGCCATCGCAGTGTACACCGATGGTTCAAAGTCGTCTGACGGCGTCGGATTCGCAGCAGTGTTTCCGGACAGCGTCGTGCGAGGGCATCTATTACCCTCGGCTAGCATATTTACGGCTGAATTGTATGCCATTCTTGTGGCACTTATCCGTATTGCGTCTATGCCTGTGTTACCATTTGTGGTCGTTTCAGTCTCCCTTAGTGCTTTACAGGCTATCCGTAAAATTGATACACCTCATCCCCTAGTTCTTCGTATCCAACTTTGGTTACGCCGTATCTCTAGCAAGCACAAAGATATTGTTTTTTGTTGGGTCCCTGGGCATGTTGATGTACAGGGCAATGAACATGCAGACACTGCTGCCCGGTCACCAGTACATGACCTTCCAGTTTCATATAGAGATGTTCCCTTTACGGACTATTTTGCGGTCATTGCTACCCACCTTCGCACCCGTTGGCAACAACGCTGGTCTGACCTGCTAAATAACAAACTTCATTCTATTAAACCGAGTATAGGTTTCTGGCTTTCTTCTTGTCACCAATGTCGAGGTTGGGAGACTACACTCTCCCGTCTTCGCATTGGCCACACTCGTCTTACGCACGGGTATCTCATGGAGAGGCTCCCTGCCCCTCTTTGTGAGCATTGTCAGGTTCCAGTGTCTGTTCGACATATTCTGTTGGACTGTACACTTTATCAACGAGCACGCAGAATTTACCTCCAACGGCGTCTTCGCTCTGCGGCCCTTTCTTTACCTTCCCTTCTTGCTGATGGACCCTCCTTTAATCCTGACTCTCTCGTTGACTTTTTGACAGAAACTGACTTACTACACAAACTCTGAAATATACCTCTAGCACCTCCCTCAGTCCCTTCTACCTCGATCTCTTGCTACCCTCTATCCCTGCACTATCCACTATCCTGCTGTATTCCATACCCTACTAATCATCCATCTCCCGCTTACAATCCATTCTCCCTGCATCCTGTCCTGCCCCGCCCCGCTGCGCTGTATAACTCTTGTGGTTTAGCACTTCTTTTGATTATAATAATAATAATAATAAAATATTATTATTCTAAAAACAATAAATGCTATTTTTGCATTTGTTCTTATGACAAGAGGGATTTAGGCATGTTTACCCTGATGTAAACATCTCATATGGTGGCAGTCTGAATGCTCTCTTACCCCTCATATAATATGGCATATATTATTCATTTCAGCATCTTTATTACAGTTCTAGGGTATTTATCATGTTTCTGATATCAATTTGGAATAAATGTAATAGATAGATAACCTTTATTACTAATATTAGTGTAATTACCCAACATTTTATTAGCGCTAATGCTAACATCCACCATCTATGACGACTCACCAGACACTGATTTACTGCTTGCCTCTCCTCCCTACAATAGCTCCTCCCACTTCGTAACAATGTTAGATAAATCTCCTACATGACCAGGACCCACAGGTAACTGAATTCACAAACACTATGAGCAACTGCTTATTACTACCAACAATATCAAAACCTACAAGAATCTCCGAGAATAGTACCTCGTTACTAGACCACATCTGGACTAACACTATATCCCCTCTAAAATCAGGCATAATCACAGAAAACACCACAGACCACTACCCTACCTTTCTCATAACTATCCTAGGCATTTTGCCCCAAGAAATTGCAAAAGTTACCTTCAGACTACATAATGAGTCAGCTGTTAATAATTTTATATCAGCTATGACGAACATTGACTGGCTTAATGAATTAGAAACATATTCAGATACTAATGAATGCATCAAGAACTTTCTTAACCCTTTCGGGGTTTTGGTCGTACTAGTACGTCTTACGCACTGGGGTTATTGACGTACTAGTACGCCTAAATTCTAGCACCCTCAAATCAAGCAGAAACAGGCTGTTAGGCCTAGATGTGATAGAATGGGTCTGTGCGGTCAGTGTGCGCAGTATAAAAAAATTCCTGCACCACACAGTGCATAATGAGGAAAAAAAATCTCTGACCGTGTTTTTGGTTTAAAACAGAGACTTTGCAGTCTATTTTCGTATGGTATTTATGCTTGTATTCTCGTTTTCTTAGTCTCATTTTATAGAATAGATGATATATTACAGAAATAGAGATCATTTTGACTGGTTTCACGATGACAAGTACCATGAAACTGAGTGCAAAGTAGCGAAAATGTTCAATTTTAGCATATGTTCAGGAGTAAACAAATCACACTATGCGTCCAATACACATCAACTGGAGAGTCTAATATTCTTGCACAAGTGCGCTGATATTATTTATACCATTTTTACAGTGATACAATTGTATACATAACAGTAAATCTTCTATTTTTTGAGAGAATAAAAATTCAAAATGGAAAGCAAAAGTAATGTAAGAGGGGCCTGGAGACGTGACTAATGAACAGAGAAGATGTTATTTTAGTGCCAGGAATGTCTGCCTTGTTTATTATGGACCCTATTTTGAAATTGGCATCGTTTGAAATTTGTGTGAAATTGGCCAACTTGCCATTTTCTGACTACTATTATGGGTAGTTAAAATTGGTAAATAGGCGGTTTCTTGTACTCAATCGATAGAAGAAATGGAGTTCTAGCGAAATAGCTATAATTTTAGTAGACTGAAACATTTGGATGTTCCGAAAATGAAGCTCAAAGTGGGCGAAATTGCCGATGCGTAAGTGTCATGGCTACCGCTAACTTCACGAAAGCATAATTCCGTTAGTTTTTGATCAAATTTCAAAATTTTTGTGGTGTTATGATCGGAAAAAGATTCTCTATCATTCCATAAGAAAAAAAATTTTTTTTTTTTTTTAAATTCGTGGACCCTGAGAACGAGTTTCAGAGAGACCCCACTAACCAGACTGAAAATCGAAAACCTAAATGATTTTTTCATGAGAGTGCCACAGAACTTGACAGACGCATGCCTTTCTGACATCATCACTACGCCAAATGACTTTGAAAAGGCAATAAATGACATGCCCATGCACTCCGCTCCAGGCCCAGACTCATGGAACTCCGTGTTCATCAAGAACTGCAAGAAGCCCCTATCACATGCTTTTAACATCCTATGGAGAGGGAGCATGGACACTGGGATCGTCCCGCAGCTACTAAAAACAACAGACATAGCCCCGCTCCACAAAGGGGGCAGTAAAGCAATAGCAAAGAACTACAGACCAATTGCGCTAACGTCCCATATCATAAAAATCTTTGAAAGGGTTCTAAGAAGCAAGATCGCCACCCATCTTGATACCCATCAATTGCACAACCCAGGACAGCATGGGTTTAGAGCAGGCCGCTCCTGTCTGTCCCAACTACTGGACCACTACGACAAGGTCCTGGATGCTCTAGAAGATAAACAGAATGCAGATGTTATATACACAGATTTTGCAAAAGCCTTTGACAAGTGTGACCATGGTGTAATAGCACACAAAATGCGTGATAAAGGAATAACAGGAAAAGTTGGTAGATGGATTTATAATTTCCTAACACATAGAACACAAAGAGTAGTAGTCAACAGAGTAAAGTCTGAGGCAGCTACTGTGAAAAGCTCTGTTCCACAAGGCACAGTACTTGCTCCCATCCTATTCCTCATCCTCATATCAGACATTGACAGGGATATAAGCCACAGTGCTGTGTCTTCCTTTGCAGATGACACCCGAATCTGTATGACAGTGTCCACCGTTGAAGACACTGCAAGACTCCAAGCAGACATAAACCAAATCTTTAAATGGGCTGCAGAAAACAATATGAAGTTCAATGATGAGAAATTTCAATTACTCAGATACGGAAAACGTGAAGAAATTAAAATCTCATCGGAGTACAAAACTAATTCCAACCACACAATAGAGCGAAAAACTAATGTCAAAGACCTGGGAGTGTTCATGTCAGAGGATCTCACCTTCAAGGACCATAACAATGTAGCAATTGCATCTGCTCGAAAATGACAGGATGGATAATGAGAACCTTCAAAACCAGGATGCCAAGCCCATGTTGACACTTTTAAGATCGCTTGTTCTATCTAGGCTGGAATATTGCTGCACACTCAACTGCACCTTCAAGGCGGGTGAAATTGCTGACTTGAAAATGTGCAGAGAACTCACGCACGCAAGTGTGATACCACTGCTCGGGAACGCTTGAAGTTCCTAAACCTGTACTCTCTAGAACGCAGGCGGGAGAGACATTATAACACACATGGAAAAGGGCTTAGTACAACTTGCACACAAAAATCACTCCCACAGCAAAAGACTCGGCAGGCGATGAACATTCCAATGAAGAGCAGGGGTGCCACTAGCACGCTTGAGGGACAACACAAGTGTGAGGCCCAAGATTGTCACCTGCCTCCCCAGCATACAAGGGGATTACCACAGCTTGGCTGCTCAGCAGGCACTGGACAGCATCAAGCCGGTGCCTGATCAGCCGGGCTGTGGTTCGCACGTTGGACTGCGTGCGGCAGCAGACAGCCTGGTGATCAGGCTCTGGTTCACAGAGGCCTGGTCACGACGGGCCGGGGCGTTGACCCCTGGAATTCTTCCAGGTAGACTCCAGGTACCCCAAAGGGTTAAAAAACACACAACCTGTATACCTGGAGTCTACCTGGAGAGAATTCCAGGGGTCAACGCCCCCGCGGCCCGGTCTGTGACCAGGCCTCATGTTGGACCAGGGCCTGATCAACCAGGCTGTAACTGCTGGCCGCACGCAGTCCAACGTACGAATCACAGCCCGGCTGATCCGGTACCGACTTGAGGTCCCTGTCCAGTGCCTGCTTGAAGACAGCCAGGGGTTTGTTGGTAATCCCCTTGATATATGCTGGGAGGCAGTTGAACAATCTTTGGCCCCTGACACTTATTGTGTTGTCCCTCAACGTGCTAGTGGCACCCCTGCTCTTCATTGGAGGGATGTTACGTTGTCTGCCGAGTCTTTTGCTTTCGTAGGGAGTGATTTTTGTGTGCAAGTTTGGTACTAAGCCTTCGAGAATTTTCCATGTGTATATAATAATGTATCTCTCCTGCCTGAGTTCGAGAGAGTACAGGTTTAGGAACTTCAAGCGTTCCCAGTAGTTGAGGTGGTTTATCGCACTTATGCGTGCGGTGAAGGTTCTCTGCACCTCTGCCTTGAAAGGTGCGGTTAGTTTGCAGCAATATTCCAGCCTAGATAGAACAAGCGATCTGTAAAGTGTCAACAGACACTGCCCGAAAAAAACTAAACAGATCACAGCTAAGAGACTTAACAATCCCTGGCTAACACCCAGCATCCTTAACCCTTTCAGGGTCGAGACCTCAATTCTTAACTCTCTCTCAGGGTCGAGAAATTTTCAAAAAAAAAAAAAATTATTTTTTCTTATGAAATAATAGTTTTTTATTTTTTAAATCTAATAGGCTAAAAAAAATATTTTTGCGATCAATAGTTACCTAGATATAGAGGCTTGAAGTTGACAGAAAGTGAACCGCTTACGGCAACATCGCCGACTGCCTGTCACCCGGTAATAGTTTATTTATTTTTTTTATACTTTTTTCTTTTATTTTTTAACATTTTATTTTGTCAAGTAACTTTTATGTCCTGTGAGACCAATATAAACAATATTTTGTATATATACACTCCTTGTATACTACACAATAACTGCTGACCAGCTGGCTGGCTGAACAGCTGGCTGGATGGATGTCCAGCCGGCTGGCTGGCTGGTGGCTGACCAGCTAGCCGGCTGGTTGGCTGGCAGGCTGGCTGACCAGCTTCCTAGCTGACCAGCTGGCTGGCTGGCTGAACAGCTGGTTGCATGGATGGCCAGCCGGCTGGCTGAATGGCTGACCAGCTAGCCGGCTGGCTGAATGGCTGGCAGGCTGGCTGACCAGCTGGCTGGCTGGCTAGCTGACCAGCTGGCTGGCTGACTGGCTATCTGACTGACTATCTATCTGACTGACTGGCTATCTGACTGACTGGCTGGCTGGCTGACTGGCTGGCTGGCTGACTGGGTATCTGACTGACTGGCTGGCTGGCTGACTTGCTATATGACTGACTGGCTGGCTGGCTGACTGGCTATCTGACTGACTGGCTGGCTGACTGACTGGCTATCTGACTGACTGGCTATCTGACTGGCTGGCTGGCTGACTGGCTATCTGACTGACTGGCTGGCTGACTGGCTATCTGACTGACTGGCTGGCTGGCTGACTGGCTATCTGACTGACTGGCTGGCTGACTGACTGGCTATCTGACTGACTGGCTATCTGACTGGCTGGCTGGCTGACTGGCTATCTGACTGACTGGCTGCCTGACTGGCTATCTGACTGACTGGCTGGCTGTCTCAATCTCACAGGAACACATAAATACAATTATACATAGTGTAAATTACCTAGGATACACGGGAGAATATAATAATAATAATAATAATAATATAATAATAATAATAATATAATAATAATAATAATAATAATATAATAATAATAATAATAATAATAATAATAAAATAAAAATTATTATTATTGAAGCAGTGACATTGATGAGGGGTGAGGGTCCTGTTATCTTATTATTATCAGCTAAACTAATTAGTGATGACATTTGATGAGGTACACTGCCTTCGCCTGCCCGCCTCCCTCCCTGCCTCCCTCCCTGCCTGGCTCCCTGCCTCCCTCCCTGCCTGGCTCCCTGCCTCCCTCCCTGCCTGGCTCCCTGCCTCCCTGTCTCCCTGCCAGCCAGGGGTGACTGGTTAGCCTCGGCTTATCACCAAACTAATGAGTGATGACATTTGACAAATGAGGGTTCAATGCCTTCTTTATTTGTTTTCACTGTTTTATCTGCCTGTCTGTCGTTTCTCTCTCTGTCTCTCTTTCGGTCTCTCTCTCTCTTTCTGTCTGTCTGTCTCCAGAGGCAGTCACTAGTGAACCAACATTGCCACATCTGAGTTTGATACATATTATTTGACAGTCTGGATTTTTTGGGGTTATCCTAGGTAATTTACACTCATGTATAATTGTATTTATGTGTACCTGTGTGACAGACAGACAGACAGACAGACAGACAGACAGCCAGCCAGCCCCAGCCAACCCCAGCCAGCCAGCCAGAAACAGCCAGCCAGCCCCAGCCTGCCACAGCCAGCCCCAGCCAGCTACAGCCAGATAGTCCACCAGCCCAGCTAACAGCCCCAGCCAGTCAGCCCTAGCTAGCCAGCCCCAGCCAGCCATCTAGCCAGCCCGCTAGCCCCAGCCTGACACAGAAAGCCAGCCCGCCAGCCCCAGCCAGCCAGCCTGCCAGCCTCAGCCAGCCAGCCTGCCAGCCCCAGCCAGCCAGCCTGCCAGCCCCAGCCAGCCACAGCCAGCCAGCCAGCCCCAGCTAGCGAGCCCCAGCCAGCCATCAAGCCAGCCAGCCTGCCAGCCCCAGCCAGCAACAGAAAGAAAGCCCGCCAGCCAGCCAGCCAGCCAGCCACAGCCAGCCAGCCAGCCACAGCCAGCCAGCCAGCCAGCCACAGCCAGCCAGCCAGCCAGCCACAGCCAGCCAGCCAGCCAGCCAGCCATCCAGCCAGCCAGCCAGCCACAGCCAGCCAGCCCCAGCTAGCCAGCCCCAGCTAGCCAGCCAGCCAGCCCCAGCCAGCCAGCCAGCCCCAGCCAGCCCCAGCCAATGTTGTTTACACAAACCCCACTGCCTTCCCCACCCTTCCCACTGCCTTACCCCCCTTCCCACTGCCTTCCCCACCACTCACACTGCTGGAGTGAGGTATTCCTTACCGCATGGCTTGGTGACAAATGCGCACTGAATTACCACTCCCACAATGCAATGCGGGTGCATAGATTTTTTTCCTACTGCGCACACTTACCACATAGACCCATTCTATCACATGCAGGCTTACCAGCTCTCCCCTCGATTTGAAGCCACTAGAATTTATGCGCATTAGTACGCCAAACGCCCTGGCGGTAAGCCGTACTAGTACGTCAAAAACCCTGAAAGGGTTAAATCCATAAACAAGAGGCACCAATATGAAAAACAATACAGAAGATGTCTAATAACCAGACAACAATCCAAACGCTACTCATCAATCCTTACTAGCCTGAGAAGAAGGTCCAAAAAATTGTATTATGAGAACAGACTCCAGACCGTAAAAGGTGATATGAAAAAGACCTGGAAAACCCTGTCTACAATTCTAGGAAATAAAAAGATATCCACGAACAATACCATCAAATTATCAAAAACAGACGAACCCCTACTCTCACCAACCGAGACAGCAAACAGACTTAATGTTTTCTTCTCCACCATAGGAAAGAATCTAGCGAGTAAAATCCCAAGCTCGAACACTCGTCCAACAGACTACCTCACCAACACCTACCCAGATACACTATTCCTAGCTCCTACCAACTCAATTGAAGTCTCGCTCATAATCAACACCCTTAAAAACAAAGCAGGAGACATAAACAGCTTACCACCCTTTATGTACAAAAAAGCTTCACACGTACTGTCACCAATTATAGCAGCATTATTCAATAAATCCATTGAATCTTCTACCTTCCCATCAATTCTCAAAATAGCTAGGGTCACCCCAATCCACAAAGGAGGTGACCAAACTGACTTGAATAATTATAGACCAATCTCAAATTTACCACTGCTTTCTAAAATCTTCGAAAAACTAATTCATAAACAGATCTATTCCTACCTCGTCTCACACAATGTACTCAACCCCTGTCAATTTGGATTCAGGACTAACAAGAGCACAAACGATGCTATAACACACATGTTAGAGTTAATATACACCGCACTTGAGAAGAAAGAAGTTCCGCTGGGAATCTTCATAGACCTACGCAAAGCATTTGATACAGTCGACCATGATTTATTGCTCACAAAATTAGCGCACTATGGTATTAGGGGGCACCCCCTCAACTACCTAAAGTCGTACCTTAGCAACAGAAACCAGTACGTGTACACAAATGGAGAGAACTCTTCCACACAACAAATTACAGTCGGAGTCCCTCAAGGAAGTGTCCTGGGACCACTCCTATTCCTCATTTGCATAAACGACCTACCGAATGCTTCACAACTACTCAAGCCCATATTATTTGCAGATGACACAACATATGTCTTTTCTCACCCAAATCCAGTCATACTAGTCAACACTGTTAATGCCGAATTACAGAAAATATCAACATGGATGAAGACAAATAAGCTTACTCTCAATACTGACAAGACCTACTTCATTCAGTTTGGAAACAAAGCCACAAATGTTCCACTTAACATAATGCTCAATGATTCACCCATCACAAGACTCACAGAGGGAAAATTCCTAGGAATCCACCTTGACAGTAGTCTTAAATTCCAAACACACATACAGTGAGCCCCCGGTTCTCGTCGGCAATCCGTCACAGAGGGCCCGTCGACCACCGGTTTGGTCGAACTCCGATTCTATTTTCCCCATAAGAAATAATGGAAATAAAATTAATCCGTCCCAGCCATCCAAAAGTATTAAAATAAAATATTTTTTAGGACTTTTTGACATTAAAATAAACACAATTTTATAAAAAAAATAAGAAATAAATAGTACAATAACATGTCACTTACATTTATTGAAGAGTTGTTGATGTGTGGAGGACGGGAGGAGGGAAGAAGGTGGTACCTGCTAGTGTTTGGAAGGGGAATCCCTTCCATTAACACTGCAGGTACCAAGTTCTTTTGGGGTTACTGGCCTTTTCTTGAATGCTACACTCCCTGCATGAATGCTACACTCCATGCATGAATGCTACACTCCCTGCATCAATGCTACACTCCCTGCATCAATGCTACACTCCCTGCATGAATGCTACACTCCCTGCATGAATGCTACACTCCCTGCATGAATGCTACACTCCCTGCATGAATGCTACTCACACTCCCTGCATGAATGCTACACTCCCTGCATGAATGCTACACTCCCTGCATGAATGCTACACTCCCTGCATGAATGCTACACTCCTGCATGAATGCTACACTCCTGCATGAATGCTACACTCCTGCATGCCATCTACACTCCCTGCATGCCTACTACACTCCCTGCATGCCTACTACACTCCCTGCATGCCTACTACACTCCCTGCATGCCTACTACACTCCCTGCATCCTGCTACACTCCCTGCATCCTTGCTACACTCCCTGCATCCCTGCTACACTCCTGCATCCCTGCTACACTCCCTGCATCCCTGCTACACTCCCTGCATCCCTGCTACACTCCCTGCATCCCTGCTACACTCCCTGCATCCTGCACACCCCCTGCATCCTGCTACACTCCCTGCATCCCTGCTACACTCCCTGCATCCCTGCTACACTCCCTGCATCCTGCTACACTCCCTGCATCCCTGCTACACTCCTGCATCCCTGCTACACTCCCTGCTACCCTGCTACACTCCCTGCATCCCTGCTACACTCCCTGCATCCCTGCTACACTCCCTGCATCCCTGCACACTCCCTGCATCCCTGCTACACTCCCTGCATCCCTGCTACACTCCCTGCATCCCTGCTACACTCCCTGCATCCCTGCTACACTCCCTGCATCCCTGCTACACTCCCTGCATCCCTGCTACACTCCCTGCATCCCTGCTACACTCCCTGCATCCCTGCTACACTCCCTGCATCCCTGCTACACTCCCTGCATCCCTGCTACACTCCCTGCATCCCTGCTACACTCCCTGCATCCCTGCTACACTCCCTGCATCCTTGCTACACTCCCTGCATGAATGCTTCACTCCCTGCATATTCTTTACCACAGGCTTGGCACTAGGAGCTTTCTTGGGGCCCATGGTGGCTTATTTAGCAGTTGCAAGCACTAAAAACACTGGAATAATGACAATATATATGGTATGAATGCGTGGGTAGTGTTCGCTCACTTGTAAACAATAACACACTGAGTGCCTGGGTGCTCAGGTTGGCCACGGCCACACGCGTACGCGTTCGGGACAAATAGCTGACTCGCCGAACTCCGAGTGGCTGCCTAATACCGAGTCAAAAATATTGTAAAAAAACTTGTCGAACACCGATTTGGCCGAGCTCCGACGCCGTCGAACACTGGGGGTTCACTGTACAACAAATTTCCAAGAAAATCTCAGACAGTAGGTATATTATCTAAGATACGCTATTATGTGCCACAACCAGCTCTCATTGCACTATATCATTCTCTTATCTACCCTTATCTCACCTATGGAATCTGTGCATGGGGCTCAACAATATTAAATCACCTTAGACCACTCATAACCCAGCAAAAGGCTGCAGTCAGGATGATGATAAATTCCCACTCTAGACAGCATACTCCACCTATATTCAAAACTTTAAAACTACTCACCGTAAAAAATATTCATACCTATTCCTGTGCCTTCTACATACATAAAACTACATGCTAATATCAACCCTCCATTCAAAATTCTCCTCAACAACTTTAACAGGTTCCATGACCATGACACAAGACACAGATCACTATTTGACATACCCCGAGTCCATACTAACTAATGTAAAAATTCTATGCACATAAAGGGCCCCAGAATCTGGAATTCATTACCAGTAAATATTAAGTTAACCTTGTCTGAAAATCAATTCAAGGCTCTTCTCAAAAATCACCTCTCACCCTATACTAAATACTACTCATACTGTAACAAACTTTCAAACCCAATGTTATTTTACTTAAGATAATCTCAGTTTTATATTGTCATCCTCCTTAACACTTGTTGCAATTACATATCATCATATTGTCATTTAACATATAATAGTATCATCATTTTGTTAATTTGAAATAAAATATATAACTAGAAGAAACTCAATTATATTTTTCTAGTATTGTTATTATACTAGTATAGCATCTACATATTGTAACTTGAAATAAAATATACAACTAGATTAAACTCAACCAATTTCTCTAGTATTGTCTTTAAATAGTATGTATAATCATATTGTAATTTTAAATAATACATAACTAGAATAAACTCAATCAATTTCTCTAGCATTAAGTACTTAGTGAATAAGTCTTTAGAATAAGCTGCCCCTAATGCCATGGCATGCCAGTGGCTCTCCTTGCATTACAGTTTTATAATTGTAACTACCAATAACAATGTACACTTGTAACATGCATCGAAATAAATATTATTATAATTATTATTATATATTATTATTTTTCTGTAAGCTTAACTCGTTGTATGTGTATTTTACTTTTTTATTGTTTTCTGTAATATATGAGTTATGCAAATTAAAATAAAGTTATGAAGTTGGAGTTTCATTTTTTTTTCTAATCTTTCTTTCAACACATCGGCTGTTTCCCACTGAGGCAGGGTGGCCCAAAAGAAAAAATGAAAGTTTCTTCTTTTACATTTAGTAATATATACAGGAGAAGGGGTTACTAGCCCCTTGCTCCCGGCATTTTAGTCGCCTCTTACGACACGCATGGCTTACGGAGGAAGAATTCTATTCCACTTCCTCATGGAGTTTTTTTCTAATGTATACATATTTAATTGAACATTTGGCATCATTACAAAGTGGGCGGAGCTACAGCAGATGGAGAAGAAGCAGTGTGTCAGTAACTTGATTCTCCATGATACTTCACAACACTATAAAATACTTATTGTATAATTATACTATTACAGGCCTCCCTCCACAGCCAGCTCATGTCAAAATAACATGTATATATTACATTATTTTACGATGTTTATATGTGTTTTATAATTGTTCATGGTTCAATAGGTTAAGGAAGCAGTATTGTATTATATTTCCCTACAATATATTGGGGCACCAAACATTCGTGATTTTTCAACATTCACAAGGCTCTTGATCCCCTAACCCTCGCGAATGTTGAGGGATACCTGTATATGATATGTATGTAACATGTTTCTTATATAATTTTGAAGAAAATATCATAGATGGAGTAATGAAAATGTCTATATTAACCTAAAATAAAACATTTAACCTAAAATAAGAAATTTGTTTGAGCTTGACTGTGGTGTGGGGAAGTACCCTGCCTGATTTGTGTGGGGAAGTATCCTGCCTGGTGTGGGGAAGTACCCTGCCTGGTGTGGGGAAGTACCCTGCCTGGTGTGGGGAAGTACCCTGGCTGATTTGTGTGGGGAAGTACATTGCCTGGTGTGGGGAAGTACCCTGCCTGGTGTGGGGAAGTACCCTGCCTGGTGTGGGGAAGTACCCTGCCTGGTGTGGGGAAGTACCCTGCCTGGTGTGGGGAAGTACCCTGCCTGGTGTGGGGAAGTACCCTGTCTGGTGTGTTCTTTCTTGAATTCTATCGTGTTTCTCGCATTCTTTAGCAAAGAGCTGGCACTTGGAGCTTTCTTTGGGCCCATGGTGGCTTATTTAGCAGTTGCAAGCACTAAAACAAATGGAATAATGACAAAATGGTATGGTATGAATGCGTGGGTGGCGGTCACTCGCTGGTAAACAATGGCACACTGACGCTCAATGTGGTGTTTGTGCCCAGGCGGCAGGGAGGCCATGCGGACGCGTTTCAGACGACCGGCGATATTCAAGGAAATGGACGAATTTCAAGTCGATTTGTTGCCGTAAAAAGTGGATGATTTTCAAATTCGCCTATTTTCAAGGGAGACGATTTCAAGGGTCCACTGTATATAATAATAATAATAATGATTCAGTGGATCCCCGGATTTTGTACTGCTCCCAATCGAACAATTATGTAAGTGTATTTTTGTAAGTGCTTTTGTAAGTGTATTTTTGGGGGTCTGAAACAGACTAATCTAATTTACATTCATTCTTATGGGAACAAATTCGTTCGGTAACGACACTCAAACAGCCTTCTGGAAAGAATTATTGACGAAATCTGGGGGTCCACTGTAATTGAAGCATGGTGTAAGACCAGTGTCATTCCACTGTTGATAGGTCAGAAGTGGTGACATTTTATGAGCTTGTGCTGCATAAGCTTTATTTGTTTTCACTGTTACACATAAACATGTCTGTCTATCAGTCTGTCTAGCTCTCTCTCTGTCTAGCTCTCTGTTTATCTCTCTCTGCTTATCTGTCTGCTTGTCTCTCTCTGTCTCAGAGAGAGCCACTAGTGAACCAACAGGAATTACACACGGCGCAGTAGTCACGTCTGAGTCCTGATATGTATTACTTACCAGGCACGCTTACTATGCATTATATCTATAAGCACAGTAGTATAGCACTTTGTCTGGATTTTTTGGGTTATCCTAGGTATTTTACATTATAATCGTATTTGTGTACCTGTGAGACAGAGATAAACAGAGACAGATATAGATACAGGCAGACAGAGAGATAGAGACAGCCAATCAGCCAGCCATCGGCCAGCCAGCAATGTTGTTTACACAAACCCATGCTCCCTTCCCCACCACCCACACTGCCTTCCCCACCCCCACACTTTGTGTTCGTTATAACTGCTTTAGGTTTGAAAATAAAAAGTATAAACAACTGTTCGAGCTAGCCATGGGCTCACCCCTTAGTGCAGTATACTTGCCAAGGGGTGGCTTTGGGTATCTTTCGGGCGACGGGTGTATCTCTGGAGGCCACCTTTTGGATTCCCGGGGTGGTGGCCGAAGGCGGTATGCTTTGTGCGGATATCCGGCCGCCCTCTCTTGTCCGCCGAGCTGGCTCGGTGGATGTGAGGTTGCTATCCCGGATTGCTGGTTTACTGGCATGAAGGGTAGGGTAGGGCACGGGTTCCATGCAGCATCTGCACTACTTGCGGTGTTGAGGTCCTCTTGGGCGCGAAGGGGGATTTACTTCCCTTTCATTTTTCCTAGGAGCTATTCCTCCACGTTCCCCCCTTTTTTTTATTCTTTTTTTTTTTTTTTATTTTCTTTTTTTTTTTCTTAAAAATAAAAAGAAAGTAACCTAACCATGGCTGACCCAATCCATGAACCCAATACCCCCGGGCCCCTTCCTGATACCGCACCTAGTTCTGACCCTACCTCGTTACCGGACAACTCTTCGGACAACTCTAATACCCCTGTATCTCTTGCTGGTGCCGGTTCGTCACCTGCTTCAGGTACCGGGGTTCTGACCAGCCCTTTTGACATATCTGACCTTCGCTCTTCTCTGACCTTGATTCCGGCTTCTCCCTCGATGGTGCGGCAATTTTCGAATCGCTCGCCCGTCTCCCATCAGACCACCCCCGGTCCCACATCCAAACGACCAAGACCCTTACATGACGATTCGACTCTTCCTTCTCGTTCATCTCAGAAACGACTAGCACGTCGTACACTCACCTTAGATACTTTGTTTCACACTACTCAATGAACAAAGTTTTTTACTCTCAAACCAACTACTCCAACTACCTATCTTTCCGATCATAGTATTGGTAAAGCTCTCCTACGCCATGTAGGCAAAGATATCTCTTTTCACGCTCTCAAGAGCGGCACTCGTGTCATCACGGTCCAGAATGCTGGCCAAGCTCGCGATCTTTCCCTTCTTACGACCATAGATACTATTCCTATCACTATTGACAAGCATCATTCTCTTAATTCTTGTAGTAGTACTGTCATTTTACCCCACACCATTGTCCAACGGAATTTCCAGACATATGGTGAAGAAATTTTGGAGCAACTTGAGCTCCAAGAACTCCCTATCCTTAAGGTTGACACTTTTTTCCTCCCTGCCAATAAGCGAAGACATTTTCCTTGCAATATAGCTCGTTTAACGTTTGACTGCTGTGAACTCCCACCTTCGGTCTACATTGCAGGTCAACGTTTACAAGTTCGAAAGGTGACCTCTACACCACAGCAGTGTAGAAACTGCTGCCGCTTGGTTATCCAGCGAAATATTGCAGGTCCATGGCCAAATGCCCAGTCTGTGGTGCCGACACCATGCCAGTCCTTCTTGTACTTTACCTCCCTCTTGCCTTAACTGTCATGAGGCACATCCATCGTACTCTCGCCGTTGTCAGGTTTACCTGAATGAGCGGGAAATCCGTTGTCTCAAAGAGGCGGAAGGCTTCTCATACG
>WNWK01036091.1:0-19371 GCA_009830355.1 Cherax destructor | reverse complement strand
AAGGCGTAGATGGAGACGGCCATAGAATATGAGAAGCCTTCCGCCTCTTTGAGACAACGGATTTCCGCTCATTCAGGTAAACCTGACAACGGCGAGAGTATGATGGATGTGCCTCATGACAGTTAAGGCAAGAGGGAGGTAAAGTACAAGAAGGACTGGCATGATCATCGGCACCACAGAATGGGCATTCGGCCATGGACCTGCAATATTTCGCTGGATGACCAAAACGCCAGCAGTTTCTACACTGCTGTGGTGTAGGGGTCACCTTTCGAACTTGTAAACGTTGACCTGCAATGTAGACCGAAGGTGAGAGTTCATAGCAGTCAAACGTTAAACGAGCTATATTGCAAGGAAAACGTCTTCGCTTATTGGCAGGGAGGGTAAAAGTGTCAACCTTAAGGATAGGGAGTTCTTGGAGCTCAAGTTGCTCCAAAATGTCTTCACCACATGTCTGGAAATTCCGTTGGACAATGGTGTGGGGTAAAATGACAGTACCACTACAAGAATTAAGAGAATGATGCTTGTCAATAGTGATAGGAATAGTATCTATGGTCGTAAGAAGGGAAAGATCGCGAGCTTGGCCAGCATTCTGGACCGTGATGATGCGAGTGCCGCTCTTGAGAGCGTGAAAAGAGATATCTTTGCCTACATGGCGTAGGAGAGCTTTACCAATACTATGTTCGGAAAGATAGGTAGTTGGAGTAGTTGGTCAGAGAGTAAAAAACTTTGTCCATTGAGTAGTGTGAAACAAAGTGTCTAAGGGGAGTGCGCGATGTGCTAGTCGTTTCTGAGATGAACGAGAAGGAAGAGTCGAATTGTCATGTAAGGGTCTTGGTCGTTTGGGTGTGGGACCGGGGGTGGTCCAATGGGAGACGGGCGAGCGATTCGAAAATTGCCGCACCATCAAGGGAGAAACTGGAATCAAGGTCAGAGAAGAGCGAAGGTCAGATATGTCAAAAGGGCCGGTCGGAACCCTGGTACCTGAAGCAGGTGACGAACCGGCACCAGGAAGAGGTACAGGGGTATTAGAGTTGTCTGGTAACGAGGTAGGGTCAGAACTAGGTGTGGTATCAGGAAGGGGCCCGGGGGTATTGGGTTCATGGATTGGGTCAGCCATGCTTAGGTTACTTCTTTCTTTCTATTTTTAAGAAAAAAAAAAGAAAATAAAATAAAAATAAAAAAAGAATAAAAAAAGGGGGGAACATGGAGGAATAGCTCCTAGGAGGAATGAAAGGGGCGTAAATCCTCCTCCACGCCCAAGAGGACCTCAACACCGCAAGTAGTGCAGATGTTGCATCGAACCCGTGCTATACCCTACCCTTCATGCCAGTAAACCAGCAATCCGGGATAGCAACCTCACATCCACCGAGACACCTCGGTGGACAAAAGAGGGCGGCCGGATATCCGCCACAAAGCATACTGCCTTCGGCCACCACCCCCCGGAATCCGAAAGGTGGCCTCCAGAGATACACCTGTCACCCGAAAGATACACAAGGCCACCCCCCGGGAGACTGGAGAGGGATCGGGACATCCCCAGGCGATCCAGATTCCACGGCAAACTACACCACCGCCAAGGACCTCAACGGAATGGGATGGACCAAGATTCCCTTCCCCCTACCTAGGAACTAGAATGCCTGTGGAGGGAAGTTCCCAGGGTAAAAATGGGAAGGAAATAAGGGAGGGAAGAGGAGGAAAGGGAAAAAAGGGAGGATGGGGAAAATGGGAAAAGGGAGGGGGGATTGGGGGGTAATTAGGTTCGGTCTGAGGAAGAAGACCAAGAGGTCCAATTCCTCAGACCGATAGCCTCTTTACCTCGACAAGGAGCCCCCCTTAAAGAGGATAATTGGCCCAGACTTGCCTGTGATAACAAAGGGTCCATCAAATCATGCAGCCAAGGCATGTCCTGGAACTGGCTCTAAGGGTAACATTTCCTCTCCAATACTGAAGGAGCAAGAAGCCGCCCTTCGGTCGTATCACTGCTTCATGGACCTCTGACTAGCCTTAACCCTTTCAGGGCTGCAAGGCCCTCTCCTAATCTCGTTCTCAGGGTTGCAGAATTTAAAAAAAAAAAAAAATCTTATGAAATGATAGTTTTTTTTTTCTAAATCTAATAGGCTAAAAAAAAAAATTGTGATCAATACTTACCGAGATATAGAAGATTAAAGTTGACCAAAATTGAACCGCTTTCGCAACATTGCTTACTGCTGGTTGGCTGGTAATTTTTTATTTATTTTTTTGGAGTTGTTTTCTTATTGTTTTTAATTTTTTTTTTTTTCAAATAACTTTTATGGCCTGTGAGACCAATATAAGTGCTATTTTTCAAATATTCACTCATTGATTATTACACAATAATGGCATAAATTTTGTTCTCACTATTTTGTTTACAAAACATATTTACAAACACTTACAATGAAAAATATTGTTTATCACTATTGTTCAATCATATATATATATATATATATATATACATATAGAATCACTGGACATGTTTCTAGAAGTTCTGCAGCTTGTGGAAGTCTTTGAAACGGTGTCATGCACAGTGGTGTTTTACACTCTTCACACATAAAATGAGTGTCTCAGTGTTGTTGTGGGCATTTTTTTGTATGTGCACAGACAAAATACCTCTTCTGAGCCTTTTTCTTGCAAGCAGTAGCAGGCAGTTTTCTTAGGAAGTGATCACCAGGTCTCAGACAAGAGGGTAGGTGTTGATAACTTGGTGGGTGGTTTTCTATTGCAGGTGTTGTTCCTTGGTACTTGAATATTATTTGTCTGATGACAGACAAACAAAATTTGCCATATGGTGGTTTGTTTGTGGACTTCAACTTATAAATATTATAAGCATTGAGCATAGAAATGTCCAAAATGTGAAAAAAGAGTTTTATGTACCACTTATAACTCTTGTGAACACAATCAGCAAACCCAATCTGCATGTCACATTTGTCCTCTGAACGCATATTGAGGGTGTAATCAATCACAACTGCAGGTTTTAGAATGGGTTCATCGGTCTCTCTATTCATCCTGCCACTGTCTGCCATTTTATTAGGGTGAACTGATGACAACAGTGTGACATCTCGTTTGTCATGCCACCGAAATGCCATGATGTCGTTTACAGCAAACACCTGCACCTGACCTCTACGAGTGCCTGCATCGAACCTAGGCATATGCTTATGATTTTCACGCACTGTAATACACACATCTGTCATGTTATCTCGCAAAAAATCACTGAGGGGCTTCTGTACCAGTTATCAGTGTATAATATATGCCCCTTACCAAGAAATGGTTCCATCATTGTTCTAACCACATCACCAGAGATACCCAGTAACTTCCTGGTATCTTTCAATGTATTACTTCTAGTGTACACAATAATATCCAATACAAGACCACTATAGCAATCACAAAGCACAAAACTTTATACCAAAGCATTTCCTCTTGCTTGGTACAGTGGACCCCCGGATTATCCTATTAATCCGTTCCAGAGGGCTTAACTTAAACCGAAAATAACTTAATCCGAATCTATTTTCCCCATAAGAAATAGTGGAAATTCAATTAATCCGTTTCAGACATCCAAAAGTATTAAAATAAATATTGTTTCCACATTAAATTACACAGAAAAGAATGAGATATAAAGTACATAAAACAGTAATAACTTGACACTTAACTTTATTGAAGAGTTGTTGATGTGTGGAAGACAGAAGGTACCAAGTTCTTTTCCAGGGTTACTTCCCTTCTTTGTTTTTTAATGGCACTAGGACCAACTTGTAATAATATTGGTAGAATTACCGACAATATGTTAAGTAAAAGGACACAAATGCAACTAATGTGACATTTTATTGTGGCAACGTTTCGCTCTCCAGGAGCTTTTTCAAGCCGTTACAAACGATATATGGACACAGATGGTATATATATACTCTCCAAGTGAGGTGTAATACTAGTGGTAGTAGAAGTAGTAGTGATATAAGTCATAGTAGTAGTAGTAGTAGTAATACAATAAGGTAGAACAATCAATTTTGCACATGAGTAAAAGGTGATAAAACAATTACATGGGTAGTATAAAATAGGTTAGACAAATATTTCTTCTGGAGGTTGGAATAGAGAAGGCCTGTAGGAGTGTTCCACATCTACGATGTGCTTGTGTTGAATTAGCAGGAAAGACTATGTGATGGTAGGGTTCACTGTTTTCAGGAGGATTCTTGCTAAGACTTCAGAGATGGTGAAGCTGCCTTTGTTTTGTTTAATTGTGTTAGAAACAGCGATAAGTGCTGATTCAAGGCACTTGCGTCTACGGAAATTAGTTTCTTTGATTACTAGTCGGGCATCTTTGAATTTCATGAGATGATTGTAGGAATTTCGGTGTTGTACGCAGGCGTTGTTCAGGTTATCGTTCCTACATGCATTAATGTGTTCATTGAGGCGTGTTTCGAGGTTTCTTGCTGTTTCTCCTACATAAATTCTGTCACAGCCTCCACAGGGTATAGTGTAGACCCCTGTGTTGACTGGTTCAAGGTGCTTGGATTTTGTCCTGGTTAGATCCTTTATAGAAGTACTGGAAGCGATGGCGACTCTAGTGTTAGCTTGTGCAAATACTTTAGAAATGTTGGATGCAACCTGGCTGTTGGGAAGAATTATAACTTTGTTTGGAGTGGTGTTGACGCGTGGAGAATTAACGATCTGAAGAGCTCTTTCTTGCAATCTTTGATGAAAAAGGAAGGAAAATGTAAATCAGTGAAGGTTTGGTGAATGTATGTACATTCCTCGTCAAGAAACTCAGGACTACAAATTCGGTAAGCTCTTAGGAAAAATCCGATGATGATACCTCTTTTGGTCTTAGTATCTTGACTGGAATAGAAGTGTGTGAGATCATTTTTATTTGAAGGTTTTCGGTAAACTTGAAATCTTAGGTTGTTATCTACTTTGTGGATGAGGACGTCTAGAAAGGGTAGCTTGTCATTGGACTCTTCTTCTAGTGTAAACTGGATCGCCGGTTCAACTGCGTTGAGTCTTGCCTGAAGATTCCGTACATCAAAACGTTTGGGAGTTATTACAAGGACGTCGTCTACGTAACGTAACCAAGTGACGCTTGAGGGGATGATGTTGGCGAAGTGTTCAGCCTCTAGGTGTTCCATGTACAAGTTAGCTAAGACGGCACTGATGAGGGACCCCATTCCCATGCCATATGTTTGTTTGTAGAGCCTGTTATTAAAAGAAAAACAGTTGAAATTAACACAGAGTTCAATAAGGTCAACAAAATCTCCCGGGAGGTAGAGGAAGGGTAAGGTCCTGATTGACTTTACGTCGTAGAACCTCGATGGCTTGTGTGGTAGGTACTTTAGTGAAGAGGGAAGTCACGTCCAAACTGCTTAGTTTCTTGTTTCGGATGGAGAGATTTCGGATGAGGTTGAGAAGGTCGCCTGAATGTTTAAGATGAGCGGGGCTGATGGTCCCCAGAAGGCAGGAAAGATGTTTGGCAAGAACTCCAGCTAGTTTGTGTGGTGCACTGCCTATACCTGATGTGATTGGTCTAAGAGGAATATTATGCTTATGGGTCTTGGGTAGGCCATACATGTGTGCTGGTTTAGGGTTGCTGGGTATCAAGTACAGAAGTTTCTTTCCTTCACTGGTGCGTTTCAGTATTTGTTTGGTTTTATATAGGAAATCTTTTGTGAGTGTTTCCCACTGTTGTGTGTTGATGGGTTCGTATGTGGATTGGTCATTCAAAAGGTCCATCATTTTGGTGTTGTATTCACTGGTGTTGAGTATGACGACTCCACCTCCTTTGTCGGCGGTGGTGACGATAATATTTGGGTCATTAGGACCAACTTGAGTCACTGGACCCCTGTCGCTCAAAAAAGTGTTCCAGAGAGTTGTTTCTGGCGTATGTTTGGAAATATGCTGGCTACAAGAGTGTGTTTGGAGACAGGACAAGATAGTCCTTCATTATGACACTAATATCAACTCTACAGCTTATTTATCTGTCACAATTCATCTAATATGACATAATAAACAATATTAATAACATAAAAACATAACATATACTCTAGAATGAATAAAATATATCATTACAAATGTGAGGACTGATGTTGTGTTGTTTGTTGTTGGGTGTATAAGGGCCACTGATCATAAGCCGTATATAGTGGTGGTGGTGGGCAGCAGCAGCTGATGGCAGTGTTGTCAGTCGCCCTATACCTCAAACAACAATTGAGGAGTTAAGTTTCGTGTTGTAATTTTTCTATAGATTAATGGCTTAACTTACTTGCTACACTGTTAGTGCTACACTTTATCGCTGGCTGGCACTATAGCCTTTATCAACTCCTGCTGTTTTAGTATCATAACATATCGTAGAATCACTGAATCACTTAAGACACATTCTTCCCTCTCAGCCCTTTACCAAAGGGCTGGCACTAGGAGCTTTCTTTGGGCCCATGGTGGCTTATTTAGCAGTTGCAAGCACTAAAAACAATGGAATAATGACAAAATGTATGGTATGAAGGCATGAGTGGCTGTCACTCGCTGGTAAACAATGGCACACTGACTCTGGATGGAGTGTTGGGCCATCCTGGCTATGCGTACGCGTCCAGGACGAATAGCTTATTCCGAGCGGATCATCGTATACTGAACCAATATTTTTACGGAAAAATGTATCGTTAACCAAAACCAAATTTAGCATAATCCGATGCCATCATAATCCGGGAGTCCACTGTATATGTTGTTTGAACGACAGTCTACCTTTGAACAGAATCAAAGACTCATCAATAACAAGCTTCCTGAAGGGATTAAAATACATATAGAATTTCTCTTTCAGATACAGAAACACATTCCTAATCTTATATAACCTGTCCTTTCTGTCAGGCCTGGTTTTGTCTGAGAAGTGTAGCATACATAACAGTAGCACAAATCAATTCACTGATATTATATCACTGAAACCTGGTGTTGCATTAGGCGGTCTGTCGACCCGTATGATTTGACACTGTGCTTATACACATGTGGCATAAGCATTATTGTGACAAAGAAAAGATACATCTCAGCCACAGTTGTCTCTTTCCACTTGTGGAGGCATGATTTTGGTGAAAGTATTGTGTTTGCCATGGTGTACTCGTAGTATGTGTTGCTTTCCCTGACAATAATTCCCATCAGGGGTTCATCAAAGAATAACTCGAAACATTCCAGTTCAGTGGCATTGTTTCCAAGTGTACATGATGGGCGTATTCCACTTTGACTTTCATCAAACTGATGGGGATTGGGAATAAAATTGTCAGCTTCCTGCCAATTCCAGGTGCGGTCTGCTGGTGGGTAATGGATATTGACAGGTGGTTGTGGTTGTGCAGGTTGGTGTGGTGGGTGGGTAGGTGAGGGTGGCCTTTGTTGTAGGTGGGGTGAGTCAGCAGCTTGGGTGGCAGCATGGCTCACTGCTGGTGCCTCACGGCTGGCACCACCACCACCAGATGCATGCACATTTCTCATCCCAATTGCAACACTATCATCTTCATTTTCACTATCTGTTCCTGTTGTACGCCCACGGGATGTACTCCTTCCCCTTGGAACAGCATATGGCATGCTACCAGAGCACATATACCATCGTATATACTGACGCTTCACTGGAGAATATTCCACTCCACTCTCGCTACTGGAACTGTTTTGAAGAGCTTGGAGTTCATATTCACTATCATCACCATTGCTCACATCAGAGTCCTGGATATAGGTAAAGAAGAGTTTCCTCCTTCGTTCTGGTACAACTGAACGTGAACAAGACGCCACAGCACCAGAATTGGAAGGTTGAGGGTCATCTGGGTTTTCCTCAATATTACCGGTATTATGGTCACTAGTTTCGGTCACAACCTTCCTCAAAACCTTGAAACTCATCATCACTGACACTCCCATCAGTGTTAGAACTGTCACTGAGGAACAAAAGTGTTCCAATTCGCCGAGGAGTGAGAGTTTCTTACCGCGAGGCATAGTGAACAAGGTGTACTAACATGGCGTTCCCACAATGCACCACTGGGTCCCCAATTTTTTCCTACTGTGCACACTGACCACGCAGACCCATTCTCTCACCTCTAGGTTTACCAGCCTTTTCCCGTTTAATTTGAAGGCGCTAGAATTTATGCATACTAGTACGTGGAAAACCCTGGCGCATAAGTCATACTAGTACAGCCGAAACCCTGAAAGGGTTAAGGTTGTCTGCTGCAATTCGTCTCTCCTGGTCTAATCATTTCCTGAAAAAGAGAACATCTTCCGGCGGGAAAGCCTCATTTGCACCGCCCAGCCAATGCTCCTTGAGAACAGTCAGTAGCCCCCCCCTCACTGGATGACCATAGATGACCTCAAAGGGACTGAAACTGAGAGATTCTTGGGTGCTTTCCCGCACGTCAAACAAAAGAAAGGGGATCCCTCATCTCAATCACTAGAGTTATCCATACAAGCTCGCATCGTCTTAAGAGTTTGATAAATCTTTCTACTACTTCCTGAGATTGAGGGTGATAGGCAGTTGAAAATTTAGGCTGTACATCTAACCCCTTTAACACATTTCTAAATAATTTTGAGGTAAAGTTAGACCCTTGATCTGTTTGTATCTCTGGAGGAAAACCAACATGAGAAAAGAACTTCATCAAAGCCCTTAAGACTACATGAGCTGTTATCTTGCTTAGAGGGACTGCTTCCGAACACCTGGTAGTGGAGCAAATAATCGTAAGTAAATAATTATTTCCCATTCTGGTCCTTGGGAGCGGACCAACTACATCCACTACCAGCATGCTGAAGGGTTCACCTGGTACTGAAATAGCCTGAAGGGGAACAGGTTTAATGCTCTGATTAGGTTTTCCTATAAATTGGCAGGTATGACAGGTCTTTATATATTCTCCTACTGTCACCCACAGTCGAGGCCAGAAGAAGTGCCTGGAAACCCTAGATACTGTTTTAGCAATACCTAGGTGGCCACCTAGAGGTGTGTCGAGTGCTAAGCTAAGAACATGGTTTCTATAAGGCTCAGGCACCACAACCTGGTGACAAAAAACTTTGCTCTCCTTCTACTGGTACTGTACCGAAGGTGCCTTCTTCATTTGAATACCTTTCTTGAAACAGAAACATTTACTTAAACAAAAAGATTCCTCCTCAGTCACAGCCGATGCTCTGATTGATTTAACCCTTTGGGGGTCGACAGGGCTTCTCGGAAACTCGTTCTCAGGATCGAAAAATATTCGAAAAAAATATTTTTTCTTATGAAATGATAAGTTTTTTCTAAATCTAATAGGCTAAAAAATTTTTTTGCAATCAATACTTACCGAGATATAGAGGCTTAAAGTTGACAGAAATTGAATTGCTTACAGCAACTTCGCTGACTGCCAGTCAGCCGGTAAACATTTATTTAGTTTTTTTTTAGTTTTCTTTTCTTTTTTATTTTCTTTTTTCAAATAACTTTTATGGCCTGTGAGACCAATATAAGTGCTGTTTTTCAAATATTCACTCTTTGTATACTACACAATAACCGCATAAAGTTTGTTCTCATTATATTGTTTACAAAACATATTTACAAAAACTAACAATGCAAAATATTGTTTATTACTATTTTTCAATCATATATATATACATATAGAGTCACTGGACATGATCCTAGAAGTTCTGCAGCCTGTGGAAGTCTTTGAAACATGGTGTCAAGCACAGTGGTGTTTCACACTCCTCACACATAAAATGAGTGTCTTTGCATTGTTGTTGGCATTTTTCTGTATGTGCACAGACATAACACCTCTTCTGAGCCTTTTTCTTGCAAGCAGTAGCAGGCAGTTTCATTAGGAAGTGATCACCAGGCCTCAGACAAGAGGGTAGTTGTTGGTAATTTCGTGGGCAGTTTTCTATTGCAGGTGTTGTTACTTGGTACTTGGTGATTATTTGTCTGATCACAGACAAATAAAATTTGCTATATGGTGGTTTGTTTCTGGTCCTCATCTTATACATATTATAAGCATTGAGCATAGAAATGTCCATAATATGGAAAAAGAGTTTTATGTACCACTTATAACTCTTGCGAACACAATCAGCAAACCTAATCTTCATGTCACATTTGTCCTCTGAACGCATATTGAGGGTCTAGTCAATCACAGCTGCAGGTTTTAGAATGGGTTCAGTGGTCTCTCTATTCAGCCTGACAGTGTCTGCCATTTCATTAGGGTGAACTGTTGACAACAGTGTGACATCTCGTTTGTCATGCCACCGAAATGCCATGATGTCGTTGGCAGCAAACGCCTGCACCTGACCTCTACAAGTGCCTGCATCGAACCTAGGCATATGCTTACGATTTCCACGCACTGTACCACACACATCTGTCATGTTCACTCGCAAAAAATCACTGAGGAAGGGGCTTCTGTACCAGTTATCAGTGTATAATATATGCCCCTTACCAAGATATGGTTCCATCATTGTTCTAACCACATCACCAGAGATACCCAGTAACTTCCTGGTATCTTTCAATGTACAGTGGAACCCCGGTTAACGAACCCCCAGGAAATTGTGCAGTTATGTAAGTATAATATTGTAAGTGCTTGTGGAAGTGTATTTTTGGGGGTCTGAAATAGACTAACCTAAATGACATTTTCTTAAGGAAGTAATTGTCGTAATGGCACTTGAGCAGGCTTCTGCAATGAATTTTGTTCGTTAACCGGGGTTCCACTGTATTACTTCCAGTGTACACAATAATATCCAATACAAGACCACTGTAGCAATCACAAAACACAAATAACTTTATACCAAAGCATTCCTTGCTTGGTATATATTGTGAGGACAGTCTACCTTGAACAGAATCAAAACTCATCAATAACAAGCTTCCTGAAGGGATAAAATACATATTGAATTTCTCTTTCAGATACAGAAATACATTCCTAATCTTATATAACCTGCAGTTTCTGTCAGTCCTGGTTTTGTCTGAGAAGTGTAGCATACGTAACAGTAGCACAAATCTATTCACTGGTATAATATTACTGAAAGCTGGGGTTGTAATCAGGCAGTCTGTTAACCAGTATTGTGGCAAAGAAAAGATACATCTCGGCCATAGTTATCTCCTTTTACTGGTGTAGACGTGATCTTGGTGAAAGAATTGTGTTTGCCATGGTGTAATCGAAGTAGCTGTTGCTTTCCCTGACAATAATTTCCATCAGGGGTTCGTCAAAGAATAACTGGAAACATTCCAGTTCAGTGGCATTGTTCCCAAGTGTACAAGATGGCCGTATTCCACTCTGACTTTCATCAAACTGATGGGGATTGGGAAGAAAATTGTCAGCTTCCTGCCAATCCCAGGTGCGGTCTGCTGGTGGGTACTGGATATTGACAGGTGGTTGTGGGGTAGGTGGGTGGGTGAGGGTGGCCTTTGTTATAGCTGAGCTGACTCAGCGGCGTGGGTAACAGCATGCCCCACTGCTGGTGCCTCACGGCTGGCACCACTATAACCACTACCATCTCCTGCCACATCCACATTTCTCATCCCAATTGCAACACTATCATCTTCGTTTTCACTATCTGTGCCTGTTGTACACCCATGGGATGTACTCTGAGGTGTACTCCTAACCCTTGGAATAGCATATGACACACTACCAGAGTGAAAAAGCAAGGGTTCCCTGAACACATTCATTCATCAATGTCATTGCCTTATCAGTAGTTATCTGGCAATTGTCATAACACCATTCTTCAAGGAGTTTCATATATACTCCAGGATGTCTAAAACATTGCTGGGACCTATAAATACTTCGTATATATTTATAGACAATAGTAAATGACCAAGACAGGTGAAAATGTTCACCTGTTGGTGTGATTGTGACTATTTGAGTACTATTTCAGTAACTAATATTAGTGTTAGAACAAAGATTGGCTATGAAATCACAAGAACTATTGTAAATTGTAATTATCAGAACATAAAAATTATATAAATTAAAATAAAAACTAGAAAAAAAAGATATCGGCAATATTTCTGCAAGCGGCAGTACTTGATGTTGCCGTCAGGTGAGCATCCAGCACCAAATTGGCGGGCTTATATCTCGGTAAGTACTGGCCCTAAAAAAAAATTTTTAGCCTATCCTGTTTATAAAAATGCACTCTTCATTTAAAAAAAAAAAAAAAAAATTCAAAATATTCGGAGCAGTACACAGGTGAATGTAGATCTACGTGTGGACAGTTTAACCCTTAAACGGTCCAAATGTATATATACGTTAGTACAGTGATCCCTTGGTTTTCGTGCATCTCCAAACTCGAACATTTATGTAAGTGTATTTTCGTAAGTGCTGTTGCAAGTGTATTTTTGGGGGTCTGAAATAGACTAACCTACGTGACAGGGCACTCCCTGGAAAATGATAATTTTGAAATGTATTTCATATGAGTGGATAGAGTAGCTCAATGTAAGGATAATGAGCCCATATAATTGAAATTCTAAAGATTACTTTTCGAGCAATTGCCAATATTCGAGGACCGTTTTTTAACGGTCCTGCCCGGTAAAGGGTGTCAAATTCTGAATGTTGCAAATTTGCAATTGTTAATAAAACACCAAATAAGTATTTTTCTATTTTATTATACTAATAGACAATATCAAAAACATTAATGGAACTTGTTTCCAAACATTTTGTAAGTATAAAAAAAATATAAAAATGAACCAAAGAGCAACATGGACACATTGCAAAGGGATAAAACTTCAAGTTCCATATTCCTGAATTTCCTGAGAAAGAACAATCATTCTAGATCACTAATTTCTACAATGAAAGGCTATGAAGCAATTTCTTTCCTTCTTGATGCATAGATTTACTTTGCATATGGCACAGGAAAATGAGGATGTGACATGATTTTTCATTTTTCTGCAATACTTGCAGGTAAATATCTTGATTTGCACTGGCCAGTGACCTAGCATTTTATCAAACTTATCGTTTTTGTCAAACCTCACACTGTCATCAGGCCTTTCTGCACATTGGTACTGCACTGGAGATGGCAACAGGTCATCTGGTTCTGGATCTGAGTCACTTTCCTCCAAAATGCAGAGATATTTGGACTTCTCCTGGTAGGATTCACCATAGAACAATTTCTCATTGATCTGGAATGACAATAAGAATATTCTGTACACACCCAGACCACTACAGAATTTATATATGCACTAGAATTTTTTATATAAATATTTTTTTACTGAAATTTAAAATGGGGCCCTGACGGGCAAGACCGTTTTTTTATGGTCCTTTTTTGTTGCACTTTTTTCAATTGCATGGTACACTCATATTATGAATATCTAACTCCTGATATATATCTCAAAATATGCCTAAACTATTCATTTACACACTGGACACAACAATAAGTACTTACCGACATTGTAGAGAGTATAATCACAGTGTATATGAGTGGAAGGAGAGCAAAAATCCGTCTCTGGGCGATGCCAAGCTAGAAGTGTTTACATTTTGGTCTCTCAACCAATGGGAAGCGAGCAGACGCCGGTCTCACTCAGCTGGAGCGACTCACAGAAGGCTTGTGATTGGTCAGAAACAGAGAACGGGAACCTAGATGCGCTGGGGGAGTAGGATGACACGTGCAAAAAACACGTGTTAAGGACCGTATTTTAACGGTCCTGCCCGGTAAAGGGTTTTAAGTAAGTAAATTCGTTCGATAATGGCACTTGAGCATCATTCTGGAACGAATTTTCGGCGAAAACCGGGGGACAACTGTACTGCTACTGCCCCGAATATTTTGAAAAAAAAAATTATTATTTTTTATAGAAAAGCAAATTTTTTTAAGTGTTACAGGATAAAAAAAAAAAATTGGGGTCAGTACTTACCGAGATATGAGACAGAGAAGTTGGCTCTGGATGCTCACCTAACAGCAACAGGAGTCGTGCCGCCTGCAGAATTATTGCCGATATACCTTTTTTTCTCATTTTTTTATTATTTTATATAATTTTTATGTTCTGTTAATTACAATTTATAGTAGTTCTTGTGATTTCATGCCAATCTTTGTTCTGACACTAATATTAGGTACTGAAATTGTACTCAAATAATAATAATAATGATAAAGCATAAAATAATAATAATGATAGTGCATAATAATAATAATAATAATAATAATAATAATAGTAATAATAATAATAGTGAATAATAATAATAATAATAATAATAATAATAATAATACGTAATAAAGTTCTCTTGAACCATTATGTAAGAGTTGTGTCACTGCCTTATCTCATCTGATCTCCACTAATGATGACTGGTGACATTGATGAGCGGGTGAGGGTAGTCTTATCTTTTCTTATCAGTCCAGTAATTACAGTGATGATGTTTGATGAGATTATACTACTTCCCTTTATTTGTTACTCAAGCCTGTCTGTATCTGTTTGTCTGTTAGTTAGTTACCATTTTGTCCTAGGCACATGTCGATTAGACACTAGGCCTGTTGTATATATGTGTGTGTGTGTGTGTGTGTAACGAAACACTTCAAAATGTTTCGGCCCCGCCGGGAATTGAACCCGGGCCCTCCGTGCGTGAAGCAAGAGCACTAGCCACCGTGTCTTTCTGTCTGTCTGTGTGTCTGTCTTTCTGTCTGTCTGTGTGTCTGTCTTTCTGTCTGTCTGTGTGTCTGTCTGTCTGTCTGTGTGTCTGTCTTTCTGTCTGTCTGTGTGTGTGTCTTTCTGTCTGTCTGTGTGTCTGTCTGTGTGTCTGTCTTTCTGTCTGTCTGTGTGTCTGTCTTTCTGTCTGTCTGTGTGTCTGTCTTTCTGTCTGCTTGTCTCAGAGTAGCTCATAAACCAACTGGTATTACGCAGATCACAAGCACATTATATCACTTTGTCGTAATTTTTTAGTTATCCTAGGTAATTTACACTATGTATAATTGTATTTATGTATGTGTTCCTGTGAGATATAGACAGATAGAGACAGACAGATAGATACAGACAGACAGACAGAGATAGACAGCCAATCAGGTACCCAGCTGACCAGCTAGCTGCTGGCCAGCCAGGTAGACAACCAGCTGCTTGCCAGCCAGGTGGCCAGGCAGGCAGGCAGCCAGCTGGCCTGCCAGCCTGCCAACATTACTTTCCACTTCAAAGGGGAGTGTTAATATGACATGACATCAATGAATCCTTGGTGTTTGCCGCAGTGTTTGCTCTAGGTGGTGCTGAATTTAACTGGTGCAGGATATGGCAGGATGCCATACCTCCCACACGACTTTCTACAAATAAATACTTTTAAGGTAAGTAATGAGTGTACTTTATATGCATTTTATCACTCTAGGGGTTTTAAATTGTAGTAAAGATGTGGGGTGGGGTGGCCAGGGGGGCTACCACACCTGATTTTTGTAAATACATCACCTTTTTCTCATTAAGACTAGAAAAATTTTTTGAATAAAAAGAGTGTACTGTGTGTTTTTTTACTTTTTAATGCCTAGTTCTATTGCTAACTTAATATATGTTAGTGTAAACTTGTTATCTGGCATTTATAGCATTTATCAAGGGAAAAAATATGGGTTCTGCTTTTGGAAGTCGCTTTCCGGCAGTAGCCGGGAACCAACCTGCCGTAAAAGTGGGGCCCTACTGTAACATTAAATGGGGCAAGAGGACAGCAAGGGCTGATGTAAATGCTGGAGCACATGAATATGAATGCCATCAGGCTCAGCTGCCAATGCAGTGGTAACAGCAAGAGGGTTGGTTATAGCCACACCGTCAACCCGAATGATGGGAGCCGAGTCGGGAAAGTATTTGCACTCAGGTTCCACATTTTTTTTCAGACTGCACACATAGAGGAAGCTGAATTGATGGTAGAACCATAATCACACCAGCAAGTGCATTTAGCTCATGGATGACACTAAGGTGACAGCCTAGTCTGCTTAAAATCAAAGAGGTGCTCTGTGGTCCTATTGTACTGAGATTTGCCCTGCACAGCACGTTTTAAAATACTGCATAAGCACAAGCAGGAGACCACCAATGCACACACTTCGGAAAATGCCTCCCCGAGGGTAATGATTAAACAAAATGCCACAATTTTGCAATTTCATAATCAAAACATCACAGATCATGTCTTAATCGATGGTCGAATGTATGTGTTATTTTTTCTCAACCATAGAATCAAGTGTTGCTAATAATCATAAATTAGGCGAACAGGTATTACACATTGCAGAATTGTTACGTCCTGCACAAGTGGAGCGCGATGACCCTTTGTAGGTTTAGTGCTTAGTTATAATTATAATAAAAAGCTTCCCCTCACTTAGCAACGTTCAGTGGAACCTCTTTTTTATAAGTTTATTCCATTTTGTGACCTTGCTTTGTATCCTGATTTGTTCAAGGCCGAGTCAATTTTCCTCATTTAAATTAAATGAAATGAATTAATCCGTCCTGGTCTCGGGAGGCATGACAAAATACTTCAATATTTAAACTAATATCAACTCTATTGCTTATTTATCTACCAAAATTCATCTAATATGATACAATAAAAATATAAATAACATAGAAACCTGATATATACTCTAGAATGAATAAAATATGTCATTGCGTATGTGCAGTGGTGTGCGGAGGTGGAGAGTTTGAGACAGGACAAATATGTACCTTCAATATTTCTAATATCAACTCTACAGCTTATTTATCTATCACAATTGATCTAATATGACATAATAAACAATATAAATAACATAGAAACCTGATATATACTCTAGAATGAATAAACACAGTAGACCATCATTTAACACAAGCTTATTTGGCACGATTTGGGTATAGCACGATTGAAGAATTAGGCACAATTTTATGTAACACTTCGTAAAATTAATTTAACACGGACGGGAGGGGAAAAAATTTTGAGTGTGGGGTCGCTCACAAGATTGGAGGTGGGTTATACCACTGAGTCAATGGGGAAGACCTATTGCCATCCCTCCGCACCTCAGCCACCCACACCACCCTCCCAGCCTTCACTTGGTTCCATACGTGTGTAGGACGATGCTCGCTGTGTTTTTTTACATACGTATTTTAATTGCCATATCTTAAATTTGCCAAGCAATCATGGCACCCAGAAGGCATACAAGTGTTGCTGAAAGTGGTAAGAAAAGGTTTAAGCATTTAAATCTTAGATTTAATGAAGAAAACAGAGATATGAATTGGACACGAGATAACCTGTGGTCGTAATGAATCGTCACTGTGCACATAAAATGAGGTAAATACGAGTTTGTGTGGCTGACTGACTAACTTGCTGAATGACTTACTGACTTGACTGAATGACTTACTGACTTGACTGAATGATTTACTGACTTGACTGAATGACTTACTGACTTGACTGAACAATTGACTATACTGAATGACTTACTGACTGACTTACTGACTTGACTGACTGACTTACTGACTTGACTGAATGAATTACTGACTTGACTAAATGACTTACTGACTTGACTAACTGACTTACTGACTTCACTGAATAACTTACTGACTTGACTGAATGACTTACTGACTTGACTGAATGATTTACTGACTTGACTAAATGACTTGACTGACTTACTGAATGACTTACTGACTTGACTGAATGATTTACTGACTTGACTGACTAAATGACTTGACTGACTTACTGAATGACTTAAAGTTAGACTTTTTTACTGAAGAGGACCCCTGAAACGGTGTCTAGAGCAGCTGATGCCTACCGCCAGTTGAAAAAATGTACTGCAGGGTAAAATAGAACAGAAATCCATTATAGAAATTATGCACACTCCAGTACAACCATTGACTTCAGTACCAGAACCTCTACCATCAACCTCAGCCCAGTAGAGGTACAGCATAACTCTCCACTCTCTTCACAATCATCGATAAACACCAGCACCCACAATTTAAGGTAAGAAATACTATTATTTTTGTTGCATTTGTAGTCTTAAGCAGTAAAAACAACATAATACAATATAACAATGAACTACAATACATATTCCTTTTTTTTTGTAAGATCTGTTGACTAAAAGAAGTTGTTTGGCTTTTTGAGAGCTCCCAGGAATGTAACCCTATTTTTCCTATAAGTTCTTCAGTTTATCTAACACGGTTTTACCTAACATGGCATTTTCAGGAACGTAACTACCGTGTTAAATGACGGTCTAATGTCATTATGTGACAAGTGGAGGCAGCCATAACTGCTCCCGCATTGTTGTGGTATTCACTATTATTATAGAACATTATTATTATACATGTACAGTGGACCTCAGTTTTCATCGATAATTCTTTCCAGAATGCTATTCGAAATCCGTACTAAACAAATTTGTTCCCATTAGGATGAATGTAAATTAGATTAGTCATTTCAGACCTCAAAAATACACTTACATAATTGTTCGAGTTGGGTGCTGTACGAAAACCGAGGGTCCATTGTACGTATTATTATTATACGTATTATATTACTATATTATATTATTATACTATTATTATTATATGTATTATTTTTTTAAAAATAATAATGTTATTATTATTATTACTCTTGCTTTACCATTTGGAATTTTTATTCACACAAAATAGAAGATTTACTGTAATGCAAACTACTGAATTATTGTAATAATTGTATAAACAATGTCAACCCATTCATGACTTGCATATTGGAATGGCCAGCCGGACAGGTATTGAACGCTGGGGAACTTCATAATAACAAGGCTTTGAGGATCTTCTCCAAGAGAGAACCGCAATAATGGATTCAAGTTAATAAGTTTAGATTTAGAAAGGATATAGGGAAAATATTGGTTTGGAAATAGGGTAGTTGATGAGTGGAACAGTCGGCCTAGTAGGTTATTGAAGCTAGACCTTGGGTAGTTTCAAATTTAGGTTGGGTAAATTCATGAGTGAGAGGGTTGGATTTGAGGGACTTGCACATAGTAAACAGAATTATCAAAGCTTTTTCTTGGGTAACATTGAAAATTAGGTTGAGCAAATATTCTGTTAGTGAAGGACCTGCCTAGTACAGTCATCCCTTGGTTTTCGCTTGTCCCAGTTTTACGATTTTGGTTTTCGCGACTTTTTCAGGGAAAATTTGTCTTAGTTTTCGCCGGCCATATGGGACCTGTCCACTAGTGCCGCCATACAAAGGCCGAGGCCCGCCACCCACGCACCTCCCACGCACATTGTCACGCAGTCTAGCATTGTTTATGCTTGAGTGAACATCACCCCAGGAGTTTATACAAAACATTTATTAACAATTCATTGTTTTTGGCCCCTTTATTATTGTGTGTGACTACTAAATAAGCTACCATGGGCCCAAAAAAAAGCTCCTAGTGCCAGTTCTTTGGTAAAGAAAGTGAGGAACACCATAGAACTGAAGAAAGAAATAATAGAAAAATATGATAGTGGTGTACGTATTGCCGAGCTCGCCAGGATATACAAGAAAACCATCAACCATCAGTCTCCATTGTGGCAAAGAGAAAGGAAAACCGGAA
>WNWK01036090.1:0-19371 GCA_009830355.1 Cherax destructor | reverse complement strand
GTGGCACCCCCCGGGGTAAATTTTCGGTCACCCGCCGGGTGTAACGGGGTGGTCACCCGCGGAGTGTAAAAGGGGCCCCCCGCCGGGTGAATGTTGGTGGTCACCCGCCGGGTGTAAGAAGTGGTAGTCACCCCGTTTTAACAAGTGGTGGTCACCCGCCGGGTGTAACAATTGGGGAGCCCCCCGCTGGGTGTAACGGGGTGGTCACCCGCCGGGTGTAAAAAGGGGGGTTCACCCGCCGGGTGTAACAAGGGTGACCCCCCGCCGGGTGAAAGGGGTGGTCACCCCCGGGTTTTCGGTAGTCCCCCCCCGGGGGTGTAAAAGTGGTGATCACCCGCCGGGTGTAACAGGGTAGTCACCCCCGGGGGAAAACAGGGAAATACCCCCGGGGTAAAAGGGCAGCCCCCCGCCGGGAATGGGGGTGGTCCCCCCCCATGTAACAAGGGTGGTCACCCGCCGGGTGTAACAAGGGGGTGGTCACCCGCTGGGGGGGTAGTCACCCGCCGGGTGTTAAGGGGGTTTTCCGCCCGCCGGGTGTAACAAGTTGGTGGTCACCCGCCGGGTGTAAAAGTGGGGTTTTCCACCCCCGAGTGTAACAGGGTGGCCCCCCGGGGGGTTTTGGGGGTGATCCCCCCCCGGGGTAAAATGGGGTCCCCCCCCGGGGGTGAAAAAAGTGGTGATCACCCCCGGGGGGAAAATGTGGAGTCACCCGCCGGGTGTAACAGGGGGTCACCCGCCTGGTAACAAGTGGTAGTCACCCGCCGGGTGTAAAAGGGTTTTCACCCCCGGGGGTGTAACAAGTAGGGGTTTTACCCGCCGGGGGGTAACAAGTTGGGGTCCCCCCCCGGGTAAAAAAAGGGTGATTAAAGCCAAAGGGTTCCCCCCCGGGTTTTAAAAAGGGTGACCCCCCGCTGGGTGTAAAGGGTAATCACCCGCCGGGTGAAAGGGGTGGTCACCCGGGGGGTAAAAGGGGGGGCACCCCCGGGGTAAAAGGGGGTAGCCCCCCGCCGGGTGTAACGGGTAGCCACCCGCCGGATGTAACGGGTAGTCCCCGGGGCCGGATGTAAAAGGGTGGCCACCGCCGGGTGTAAATGGTGGTCACCTGGGGTGTAAAAAGGGTAGTCACCCGCCGAGTGAAAAGTGGTAGTCACCCGCCGGGTGTAACATGGTGGTCACCCCCGGGGGTGTAAAAGGGTAGCCCCCCGGGGTGAAAAAAGTGGTAGTCACCCCCCGGGGAAAAAGGGGGTAGTCACCTGCCGGATGTAAAAGTGGTAGTCACCCGCCGGGTGTAAAAGTGGTAGTCACCCCCGGGTGTAACAAGTGGTGGAAAAACGCCGGGTGTAACAAGTGGTGGCCAGCCACCGGGTGTAAAAGGGTAGTCACCCGCCGGATGAAAAAAGGGTAGCCCCCCGCCGGGTGAAAAAAGTGGTAGTCCCCCGGGGTAACGGTGGTTCACCCCCGGGGGGTGAAAAAAGGTAGTCACCCCCGGGGTTTTAACAAGTTGGTGGTCACCGGACGGGTTTAAAAGGGTGGTTACCCGCCGAGGAAAAAAGGGTTGGTGGTCACCCCCGGGGGAAAATTGTTGGTGGTCACCCGCCGGGTGAAAGGGTGGTAGTCCCGCCGGGTGTAAAGGGTGGTGGTCACCCGGGGTGAAAAAGTTGGTTTGTCACCCGCAGGGTTTTAAACAAGTTGGTACCCGCCGGTGTAAAAGGGTGGTCACCCGCCGGGTGAACGGGGTGGTTACTCGCAGGGTGTAAAAAGTGGTGCGTCACCCGCCGGGTGTAAAAGTGGGATCACCCGCCGGGTAACAAGTGGGGTCACCCGCCGGGTGTAACAATGGAGTCACCCGCCGGGTAACGAGGTGATCACCCGCCGGGTTAAAAGGGGTAGTCACCCGCCGGGTGTAACAAGTGGTAGTCACTGCCGGGTGTAAAAGTGATGGTCACTCGCCGGGTGTAAAAAGTGGTAGTCCCCCGCCGGGGTTTTAAAAGTGGTGGTCACCGCCGGGTGTAAAAGGGTGGTCACCCGCCGGGTTAACGTTTGGTCACCCGCCGGGTGTAACAAGTGGTGATCCCCCGCCGGGTAAAAAGGTCACCCGCCGGGTGTAAAAAGGTGGTGGTCACCCGCCGGGTGTAAAAAGTTGGGGCCACCCGCCGGGTGTAACAGGGTGGTCACCCGCCGGGAAAAGGGGTAGTCACCCGCCGGGTGTAAAAAGTGGTAGTCACCCGCCGGGTGTAACAAGTGGTATCACCCGCCGGAGGGGTAACAATAGTAGCCACCCGCCGGGTTAACAGTGGTAGTCACCCGCCGGGTGTAAATGGGGTCACCCGCCGGGGGTAAAAGGGTAGTCACCCGCCGGGTTAACAAGGGTAGTCACCCGCCGGATGTAACAAGTGGTAAATCCGGGGTAAAAATGGTGGTCACCCGCCGGGTTAAAAGGTGGTAGTCACCCGCCGGGTGTAATGGGTTGGCGGTCACCCCCCGGGGGTGAAAAAGGGGGTCACCGCGGAGTGTAACAAGTTGGTGGTCACCCGCCGGGTGTAAAAAGGGGGTCACCCGCCGGGTAAAGAAGTGGTAGTCCCCCTCCGTTTTACGTGGGGTCACCCGCCGGGTGTAAAAAGTTGAGTCACCCGCTGGGTGTAAAAAGGGTCACCTGCCGGGTGTAACAAGGGTGGTCCCCCGCCGGGTGTAACAAGTGGGATCACCCGCCGGGTGAAAAGGTGGTGGTCACCCGCCGGGTTAAAAAGTGGTAGTCACCGCCGGGTTAAAAAGGGTGATCACCCGCCGGGTTAAAAGGGCAGCCCCGCCGGGGTAAAAAGGGGAGTCCCCCGCCGGGTGTAAAGTTGGCAGTCACCCGCCGGGTGTAACGCGGGGTCACCCGCCGAGGTAACAAGTTGGTGGTCACCCCCCGGGGGTAACAAGTTGGGGTCACCCGCTGGGTGTGGGTGGTAGTCACCCGCCGGGTGTAACAAGTGGTGGTCGCCCGCCGGGTGTCGGGGTCACCCGCCGGGTGTAACGCGGTGGTCACCCGCCGAGGTAACAAGTGGTGGTCACCCGCTGGGTAACATGGTGATCACCCGCCGCGTAAAATGGGGGGCCACCCGCCGGGTGTAACAAGTGGTGATCACCTCCCCGGGGGTGAACATGGGCAGTCACCCGCCGGGTTAACAAGTGGTGGTACCCGCCTGGTAACAAGGGTAGTCACCCGCCTTAAAAGTTGGGGTCACCCGCCGGGTGTAACAGGCAGTGGTCCCCCGCCGAGTGTAACGGTTGGGGTCACCCGCCGGGTGTAAAAAGGGGTGATCACCCGCCGGGGGGCGGGGTACCCGCCGGGTGTAAAAGTGGTGATCACCCGGGGTAACAAGGGCAATCACCCGCCGGGTGTAACAAGTAGAGTCACCCGCCGGGTTAAAAGGGTGGTCATCGCCGGGTAACGGGTGGTCACTCGCCGGTTAAAAGTGGTAGTCACCCGCCGGGTTTTAAAAGTGGTAGTCACCCGCCGGGTGTAAAAGTGGTGGTCACCCGCCGGGTGTAACAGTGGTGGTCACCCGCCGGGTTAATAAGTGGTGGTCACCCGCCGGGTGTAAAAGTGGTAGTCACCCGCCGGGTTAACAAGTGGTAGCACCCGCCGGGGTAACAGGCATCACCCGCCGGGTGTAAGTGGTAGTCACCCGCTGGGTGTAAAGTGGAGTCACCTCCCGGGGTTAATAAGGGGGTCACTGCCGTGTGAAACCCGGGTAGTCACCCGCCGAGGGTATGGGTGGTCACCGCCGGAGTAACAAGTGGTGGTCACCCGCCGGGTGTAAAAGTGGTGATCCCCGTCGGGTGAACAGGGAGTCACCTGCCCGGTGTAAAAAGGTTGGGGTCACCCCCCCGGGGTAACAAGGTGGTGGTCACCCGCAGGGTGAAGGGTGGCCATCCGCCAGGTGTAACGGTTGGTGGTCACCCGCCGGGTGTAAAAGCGGTTCACCCGCCGGGTTAAAATAAGGTCCCCCGCCAATAAGTTGGTGGTCACCCCCCGGGGGTAAATGGTAGTCACCGCCGGGTTAAATTGGGGTCACCCGCCGGATGTAAAAGTTGGTGGTCACCCGCCGGGTGTAAAAGTTGGTGGTCACCCGCCGGGTGTAAAAAGTTGGGGTCACCCGCCGGTGTAAATAAGTTGGTGGTCACCCGCTGGGAAAATAAGTTGGGGTCACCCGCCGGGTTCAAGGGATCACCCGCCGGGGTAAAAGTTGTGGTCACCCGGGGTGTAACGTTGGGGGTCACCCGCCGGGTTCGGTGGTAGTCACCCGCCGGGTTAAAGTTGGGTCACCCGCCGGGTGAATAATTGCGGGTCACCCGCCGGGTGAAAAAGGTTGGTGGTCACCCGCGGGGGTGTAAAAGGGGTCACCCGCCGGGTGTAACAAGTTGGTGGTCACCCGCCGGGTGTAACAAATTGGGTCACCCGATGGGTGTAAAAGTTGGTGGTCACCCGCCGGGTGTAACAAGTTGGTGGTCACCCGCCGGGTGTACAGTTTCACCCGCCGGGTGTAACAGTGGTGGTCACCCGCCGGGTGTAACAAGGGTGGTCACCCGCCGGGTTAACAGTTGGTGGTCACCCGCCGGGTGTAACAAGTTGGTGGTCACCGTGCCGGGTGTAACAATGTTGTGAGTGAAACATTGTTTGAAAAATAAAAAAGAAAGTAAGAGCAAACGCTGCATTCAGTGAGTGAGAATGTTCAGAGAGTAAGGAAGGTCAGAGAGAACACTATTGTCCTCGCAGCTACTCTTGCTCCATCAACTCGTCTATCTCACCTGTGTTTCAGCTATTAACGTTCACTGGTTACTCCTCTCAGTCTAGACAATAAACTCCCACCCTACCATCCCTGTGTTTTCCACCATGCTTCCCTATACTTTCTTTCAGTGTCTCACGTCCCTCCTGACTTCCCTGCTTTTCCTCGCCAGCTGCACCATAAAACTCTCTGGGTCGGTAAAACTCTCTAGCAAATGACGACTGTGGAGAGAACCAATCACAATATTCATGGCACATGGAAGCTGATAATGGTTTAGAGGAATTTGATGATGGTCTTATTCCCCCTAAATGTTGATGTTGAGAAAGAGAACGAGAAAGAGAGGGAGAGAGAGGGGGAGAGAGAGAGAGAGGGAGAGAGAGAGGGAGAGAGAGAGAGGGGGAGAGAGAGGGAGAGAGGGATGGGAGAGAGAGAGACAGAATTTAATAGGAAGAATGATCCTTTGGTGTGAAAACATGATAATTTTTATTATGTTTATAAAAACATACACACACACAATATATATATGTATATATATATATATATATATATATATATATATATATATATATATATATATATATATATATATATATATATATATATATTTATTATATAATATGGTACAAAAAGATTTTAGAGATACATTGTTGATATAAAGATGGCATGAACGGTACAAGAGGTGTAGAGATACATGTTTAGTACATATTGTTACATGTTTGTCACTGATTATAATGCGTGCCCAGAATACAGCATGCATTACCTCTGAACAGCAGCGCTGAGTCGCTGGAACAGAAAACTAGCTGCCCTGGGATCCCTAGTTACCCTGTTGAGTCTTTTGCCCAGCTCCTGAGCAACTTAGATGCACTCTTTCCCTATGAGCCAAGGGTCTCCCAGCCTATGATAACAAATATATAATGATGGGCAACTTCTCCATATTTACTGTCCAGGCTTGGAGGGTGATACCATCTGGACGCTCTTGGCTGCCATCAGATCTGCATAGTTGGTTGGATCCCTTACTGCTGGGCATCCGGCTGTTGTGAGGCTCCTCTTGATAATATTATTAACCTCTTCATGTCTTGCAATCTTTCCTCGATTTACGACACACAAGACCATGGTACCCGAATCGGTCTGCTGCTTCACTGCCACAAATACACCTGTGTTCGGCGAGAATAGGGCGGCAAGTCGAAGGGCAACACCAACGCGGATAGTCTGTGGGTCGAGGCGTGTGCAAAGGCTGGAGTTGGGAACAGCCAACAGAAAGTTCCCTGCATGATGAGCTCACTGCCAGGAGGCGGACTCTATCCTTCCCTGACACACTCTGAAGCATTGCTGAGGCTATATTCTCTACTATTGAGCCATCCCAGTGCGACTGTTTGTAGTTGTTGGGGGGAGCAGGCCTGGTTTCAGAGCCCGTTAGATTATCCCAGATCCTGGCTCCATCAACGAACTTTTGGTCATGGATTCCAATCTTGTCCCTAAGATGTTCAGGGAGAATCGCTGCTACTAGGCCTCTGGATGCAATGCATGAAGACAGGAAAGCAGGTAGCGCAATCTGAGATGACTTGCAGACACCAATGCCTCCTAGTCTGAGTGGGAGTGTAGCTTGGTCCCACTGCCCATCTTCTAGAGTAAGGTTATGTACTTTAGTAAAGATCTGCCTCAGGATACTGTCATATTCGTGCAGTATAGGGTTATCATATGAAGGAGCACATCTTAGGAAATATGTCAACCTGGGAAGACTCAAGCATTTTGTAAGAAGGTACAAGGCATCATGGGTGTCAAGGTTGCCTATTCGTTGTTCCATTCTCCTCAATTCTTCCAGTTTCTTCCTGAGAATTGTGTCAATGGCATCGCTTTCCAGAGGTGCTCCAAGCAAGACACTATTAGTAGGGTCAATGACTGTTGCTCATATATATATATATATATATATATATATATATATATATATATATATATATATATATATATATATATATACGTATATATATATATATATATGTATATATATATATATATATATATATATATATATATATATATATATATATATATATATATATATATATATATATATACGTATATATCAATAAAAACACTGCGACTAGCCAAGGATTCGAACCCATGCTGCCTCTCTCAGAACTGATTCTGAGAAAGAGAACTGATTCTGAGAGAGGCTGCAGCCGGTGACACTCCCACACTGCTGTACTCTGAGAAAACTTCCTCTCCTTCTGTTGCTGCCTTGCAACAATGCATTGCTTCTGATGACGCACTGAGAAGTGTGAAAGTACTTGAGCTATAGATTTCCACCCCCCCGTGGCTTGTCTTGCATAGTTAAGATAGTCGCCTGACTGCGATTGTTCATATATATATATATATATATATATATATATATATATATATATTTTATATATATATATATATATATATATATATATATATATATATATATATATATATATATATATATATATATATATATATTTATGCTTGACGTGCTGTTGGAGTGTGAGCAAAGTAACATTTATGAAGGGATTCAGGAAACGTGCAGGCCGGACTTGAGTCCTGGAGATGGTGGATGAATTTGGTAGGGTATGTTAAAGAAGAAAATTGAAAGTGAATATAGGAAAGAGTAAGGTGATGAGGATAACAAAAGATTAGGTGACGAAAGATTGGATATCAGATTGGAGGGAGAGAGTATGGAGGAGGTGAATGTATTCAGATATTTGGGAGTGGACATGTCAGCAGATGGGTCTATGAAGGATGAAGTGAATCATAGAATTGATGAGGGGTAAAGGGTGAGTGGAGCACTTGAGTCTGTGGAGACAAAGAACTTTGTCCATGGAAGTAAAGAGGGGAATGTATGAGAGTATAGTTATACCAACACTCTTATATGGGTGTGAAGCATGGGTGATGAATGTTGCAACGAGGAGAAGGCTGGAGGCAGTAGAGATGTCATGTCTGAGGTCAATGTGTTGTGAATATAATGCAGAGAATTCGGAGTTTGGAAATTAGGAGGAGGTGCTGGATTACCAAAACTATTATCCATAGAGCTGAGGAGGGGTTGTTGAGGTGGTTCGGACATGTAGAGAGAATGGAACGAGACAGAATGACTTCAAGAGTGTATAAATCTGTAGTGGAGGGAAGGCGGGGTAGGGGTCGGCCTAGGAAAGGTTGGAGGGAGGGGGTAAAGGAAGTTTTGTGTGCGAGGGGCTTGGGCTTCCAGCGAGCATGTGTGAGCGTATTTGATAGGAGTGAATGGAGACAAATGGTTTTTAATACTTGACGTGCTGTTGGAGTGCGAGCAAAGTAACATTTATGAAGAGATTCAGGGAAACCGGCAAGCCGGACTTGAGTCCTGGAGATGAAAAGTACAGTGTCTGCACTCTGAAGGAGGGGTGTTAATGTTGCAGTTTTATAACTGTAGTGTAAAGCACCTCTCTGGCAAGACAGTGATGGAGTGAATGATGATGAAAGTTTTTCTTTTTCGGGACACCCTGCCTTGGTGGGAATCGGCCGATGTTGTAATAAAAAAAAAATATATGCTTAGCATTGTCTCTACGTCCACAGCAGGACTCAAACCTGCAAATTCTGTATCAGAGTAACCAGTACTTTACTGGGGTCTAGCTCCGTGGTAAAATACTGGTTACTCTGATACGGAGTTTGCAGGTTCGAGTCCGTTTTGGAAGTAGAGAAAATGTTTATATATATATATATATATATATATATATATATATATATATATATATATATATATATATATATATATATATATATATATATATATATATATATATATATATGAAGCAAGTTTATTCTTTTCTCTGAGGATGAGGGTCCCAGGAAGTTCCAGAGGTGGTACCTATATATATATATATATATATATATATATATATATATATATATATATATATATATATATATATATATAAAAGGTACCACCTCTGAACCTCCTGAGATCCTCATCCTCAGAAAAAGAATAAACTTGCTTCAGAAAACACAAAGTTCTCCCTGAGGCTGTTTGAATATCGTTTTCTCCTACCACCCCCTATATTCTATATTCTGTGTAGACTTTATTTAAAGACAAAATACATTGACAAAAATACAATAGGGAGGAGAACAAAACAGATAACATCTCAGAGCTACATCTCGAAAATTCAACCAGCTCCCTGGCGGTGGGCCGCATGCCCAGAATGATGCAGGTATTTTCCCTCTGGATCGCAACACTGAGTCTCTGAAAGAAGAAGCTGGCCGCCGTGTGAATTTTTCACCCAGCTTTTTGAGGACTTTAGATCACACTTGCCCCATGCTCCAAGGGTCTCTGACTCTATTGGGATGAAGTTATAGCAAGGGCCTTCATATCTGCGACTCTTCTGGGTCTCCCTTTGGCTGGAAGCTCCACCCCCTTCAGCTACGGAGTGTGGCAAGCAGGTGTCTGCCAATGTGGCGGCACAGGTGTAGTCCCAGGCAATCTGCTTACCATCTTTCCAGAGTAGCATATTGGCTCCATCAGGACGCTTTTGACTTCTGTTAGACCTCTGTACTTGGGGTTCCCATTGAGCTGGGCAACGGGCTGTGGCGAGGCTTCTCTTTATGAAGTCATTGACTTCCTCATATCTAGCATACTTCCTTTCTGATGTGTGACACACGAGACCATGAAGTCCGAATTGATCAGCCGTCGCCCTGCCGCAAATACACCTATGTTCGGTGAGTATGGGGGCGGCTGGGCGAAGAGCAACACCAATCCGAATGACCTGCGGGTCGAATCGAGTGCGCAGAGAGGAATTGGGAACAGCTAGAAGGAAATCTGAATGTGGTGTTTTCACCACTAGGAGATGAGCTTTGTCCTTTCCTGAAGCGTTGGTGAGCATTGTGTTGGCGATTTTTTCCATGATCAGTTTGTCCCAGTGGGACTGTTTGTGCTCTTTGGGAGGAACTGGTCAAGGATGTCCCACCCCACGGCTACTTCAATGAACCTGGGGTCTTGAGCTCCTGCCGCACCTCTCAAGCGTTCGGGGACAATCTCCTTGACTAATCCACTGGAAGCCAAACAAGAAGACAGAAATGCAGGTAAAGCTACCTGCGTTGCTTTACGCGCCCCTATACCTCCCAGTCACACTGGGAGGGTTGCCTGCTCCCATTGCTGATCTTCCAGTGACAGATTCAGGGCCTTCTTAAAGATTGATCTCAGGAATGAGTCATATTCGTTGAGTGTTGGTTTGCCAAAAGAGGGTGCACACCTCAAGAAGTGAATCTTGGCAGAGTAAGACACCTTGAGGGGATACAGGGCATCATGGACATCGAGATCTCGTATTCTCTTCTAAATTCTCTTCAGGTCATTCAATTTGTCCTTGAGGACTGTATCGATGGCCTGGTTACCCGGCGATGCTCCCAAGAGGGTGCTCATGGCTGGAGTGGTAGTAGAGAATTCAGAGAGAATTGTTCGCACAACATTGATGATTCCTTTGTTCGTTGTGATGATTGCACACTTGGAGGGATTGAGGATGAGTTCCAAGGCTTCTCCCTCTGTCATCACCAGTTGTAGGTCCTCTAACAGGGACTCTTCAGTACCTGCCAGAGAGCCATCATCGAGGTACCAGATATTGAGCTCACTGCGTAGGCTGGAAGTTAGCTCTCTAACTGCCAAGCAGAAGAGAAGTGGAGCGAGTGGATCTCCCTACTGAACACCCTCCGATGAGGGAATTTCATGTTCGCCAAACAAAAGAATTGAGGGTTTGCTGTAGCCAGCTGAAATGAATGACTGATCCCAAATGGCTGGTAAGACCACATCTCTTTTCACCATAATTAGGGTATTCTAAAGTCAAGTTTGACTACAGCTTTGTCTTCTGGTAAGTCCCTGATGTAGGCCCTTGCCACATGAGCTGCGGCTTCACTGCCTTGAGAGACCCCAAAGCCCAGTTGGTGTGGCTGGAGTAAACTGGCAGCTTCCAGACGAATGTTTCTTACTGCTGCTCTGGCAACGAGACGGCGAAGAGTGTTACCAACAGCATTGGGTCTGAGTCCCCTATCCTTCTTCAAACGCATAATGAGGGTCCAAAAAAGAAATGTTTAATTTCTTCTGGGATTCACCCAGCTAGGCAGTTGTTGACGAAAGTTGTTAACTCGGAGAGAAGAATTGATGCAAATGCGCCAAGTACTGGATTTACCATCTCTTTGAGGTGTTATGGTCAAATTCCAGTGTAGCCTCCTGCAGATCCTGCTGGAAATTACACTATAGCCTTATAGACTTTTGATTCTGGCAAAATTAATTGTTCAGGGATGGGGTCTCCCTCAGGGTTGTTGTTGACGACTATGATGTCCCTTGTTGGATGCTTGTCTCTTAGTGTTTGAGCTGTGGTCTCATCTTTGGGAGCTACAGTGTCGTCACTTGTAATTATTCTGATTGCTCCCACTGTGTTATCTTTTTCGATTTTTTTGCTAACCTTTGCACAAATTTTCTTGTTTTCAGTGGAATTTTTGTTGGGTCTACCTCTGTGATTCCTGATGGGGGAGAGGGACTGTAGTTGTGCACTGCCTTTATAATGTGGTTAGCTGTTTGCCTCGTCTTTCAGGAACTGCAAGACAGACATTGCCGAACAGGAGTAGGTTGCGCCATGCTTTAATGGTGCCTCGGGCTTCTAAGTTGGTGGAACCTCCATTCACTTGCTTAAGAAGGTCTGTGAATTTCCCTGCCGCATATGGACGAGCCGCTTTAGGAATGTGGGATAGGGTACTGCTAGCAGTGGATTTGAATGCCATCAGAAGATCTTCGCAACTGAGGAGGTTACCATTGGAATTGTCATCTGCCTGTGGAGACTGTGGGCTGCTCTCTGCTGGGGCCGTATGTGATCCAGCACACCCATTGTGTACACGTATAAGGCCATTCCTGTCAAGTGCCCGATGTGGAAAAATTTCTCCAGGAGGGGGATGTATCAGCCCCTTTCAGCCCTTTCAACCCTCTGAGGGACTCAGCCCTCCAGAGGGGCTGATAGCATATAGCTTCCTGATCAACAGTTTAATATTTACCACATGTTTGTACTCTGGAACGTCACAGGGGTCATGTATGCAACGCTTCTTGAGAGTAGTGGTAGTGTATACGAGTGACAGACAATTGAGGAAAATGACTCTCTTTGCCGTAGCAGGAAAAGTACAGAAAACTCCTGTTTCACTTTATACAAGTGTGATCGAGACATTTCAAGAAATCAAGCATTTGTGTTGCAAACTGTTGCAGTGTTAAGCAAGTAGGGAAATGGTGCTTAGGTCAGTGATATAGGGCCACACCAAGGCGGCGTGGCACGGGGAATGTGAAGTGTGCGTGCATTGACCTAACAAAGGAACTATTACAGTGCGCCCTAGACCTCTTTCAATCTCCATCATCACAAGAAAATATAAATGAAGTGTGCACAGCTTCTTATGTGACATTATTGTGAGATGAAGGAAAGACAAATCTTGGCGAACGTAGTGTACCAGTGAGAGTGTTGCTAAATTCCAGACTAGTAGAATACGTGGACATTCTTAAGGACACTATTCTTCAATCAACTCACCTATTCCTGTCGTACATGGTGCAATCAACACCATAGCTCATGCTACAAGAGCAAGGTAGGGTTTGAAGTTACTTGTTATGTAGGGAACTGCAGAACTGCAGTTAGGTGCATGAAACGTTGGTTTTCATGCGATCATTTCAGAGTGTCTCAACCGAGAGGCTTCAAACCCCTCAATGCTGATGACTTATTAAAGCTTCTTACCATTGGCTTCAAACTTAGGAGTGCTGGTGTATTTGAATATATTGGTTTCTGAGGTAACAAGAGAATGCTTCATCAATTTGCCTTCAAAGTTGGTGTTTCTTAGAAAAATGTTTGAATTAGTTATGGTTTGTGTATGTCCCAATTTATTATTTATTTGTAAAAGAAATTGGTATAATAGTTTCCATGTGAAAACAGTAAATCTCTCTTCAGATTCTCTTCAATTCTTAAACATTAATATCTTACTGGTGTTTTGCACACGTCTTGCCCTGCAGAGCTCCCTCAGGCTTATTTACTTACTATATCAATAAAGGGTTAACTCAAAACAATTGTCAACTAGTAAGTGTATCTCATGACTTCGTGCAAAAAGAACTAAGCAGGTTAAACCCAACTAAGAGCACCGGCCCAGATAACATCCCGTCTAAGTTCCTAAAAGATGGTGCATCTGAACTGGCAATCCCCATTGCTCACATAATAAATCTGTCCATCACCACTAATACAGTACCAGAGGGGTTCAAGGAGGCCAGAGTTACTCCTATCTTCAAGAAAAATAGTAGGTATGATGCCAGGAACTATAGGCCTGTTAGTATACTCAGTGTAATATTCAAAATTCTAGAGGGCGGTGTAATGTCAAGTAGTTAAGTATCTTAATGACAACAACATTCTTCATAGTTACCAATCAGGCTTTAGGAGCTCTTACTCAACCGACACCTCCTAATTAATCTGATGGATTACATGAGAACTGAAATGTCGATAGGGAACCTCATAGGAATGGTAACTTTAGACTTGCAAAAGGCCTTCGATACTGTCAACCACAATGTATTATGCAAGAAACTTCAAGCTATCGGCATAGGTTCCACAGACTGGTTTAAGTCCTATCTTAGCAATAGGAAACAAATTGTCAAAATCAACAAAACAGAATCAGAACCACTGCCGATAGCATGTGGAGTTCCCCAAGGTAGTATTCTGGGTCCCTTAATATATTCCTGTGTTATGTGAATGACATGCCCATCAGTGTCAAGTGCAAACTCCTACTGTATGCGGATGACAGTGCTCTGTTAGTGTCAGGTAAAGACCCACAAGATATAGCTAATGTATTAACACTGGAACTGGAGTCATGCAGCAAATGGTTAGTAGACAACAAACTATCGTTACACCTCTGGAAAACAGAAGCCATACTCTTTGGCCCGAAATATAAACTGAGAAGGGTAAATAATTTTAATGTCCGATGTAATGGGGAATCCATCACCTCAGTTTCCTCAGTAAAATATCTGGGAATCCCCTTTGACCCATGCATGTCAGGAGAATTGATAGGGAACAGTGTAGTAAAGAAAGCGAATGCCAGACTAAAGTTTCTCTACAGACAAGCACAGTGTCTACCTACTGAGGCTCGCAGGACCCTATGTCTTGCCCTTATGCAATGTCATATGGACTACGCTTGCTCTTCATGGTAGTCTGCCTTGACAAAAAAACTGAAATATAAACTGCAAATCACACAGAACAAAATGATAAGATTCATCCTGGACCTGGGACCAAGAGAACATGTAGGCCAAGATGAATTACAACAATTAGATATGCTGAACATTGAAGACAGAGTAAAACAACTTAAGTTGAATCAAGTTTATAAAATTGCTTACAAACAGTGTCCAGAATATCTTGCTGCCAATTGTGTCAAGGCTGGGAACCAAAGCAGTCATAGTACTAGGGGGAGAGAGCACAACTTTGTAGTACCCACAGTCAGTGGCCAGGCTTCAAACACCTTTTATTGTACAGCAATAAAGGAATGGAACAGACTGCCTGCACATGTCAAAGCCAGTCATAGCATCAGCCAGTTCAAGAAGAGAACCAAAAGGTACCTAATGAATGTAGCGACAGAAAGGGAGGAGAATGATTTTTATTTTTTTTAGATAACATACATGTACATGTAAATAACTCTTTTTACCTTATTCCTTTTAATTTTAGTATAATAACTAGTATCTACTAGTGTCTAATATTAAGGTATTAAATGGACCCCAATGGAAATAAGTCACTCTGTCTGACTTTTTGGGTTATCCTAGGTTTTCTACACATATGCTGCTATGTATGATGATCTATGTAACTGTATTTGTGTATACCTGAATAAACTTACTTACTTACTTACAAAAGAGGGAGAGGAGGTAAATAATAAAATACATCTTGGGAAGAGATTAAGTGAAAAGGTAGTGTGGGAGGGAGGGTGCTGGAATAACACACAACTAACAAAAACTAAGGAAAAAACAGTAGGAGAGGGACAGCGAGGGTGGGAAGTGGCTGGAAAACACATATTAGCAACAAACATGAAGAGGGGAGGGGAGAGTGCGTCTCCGTCTCCACCGAAAAACAGGGTGAAAAAAACGGGAGCCTAACAGAGGTAACAGAAGAGAGGATAAGGGGAGACTATCTGAGCGGGGATAAGAGGCAGAAAGATGCCACTAAGGAGTTGCACTCTGGGTGCCAGCTTAAGTTAAGCGACTGGAAGACACCTAGACACCTCACCCGGAGTCAAACTCAGGTCAGGTGAGCACAGAGAAGTGAATTAACGATGATATTTGGATGGATAAGAAATATTGATCGAGTTCGCGGGAGGAGTGACTGACTGTGTATCACAAGCTGCCGGAGACCATGCTGTCATGGTTGACCAGCGTGAGCGCCTGTGTGTGGGCGCCTGTACTCACCTAGTTGTACTCACCTAGTTGTGGTTGCAGGGGTCGAGACATAGCTCCTGGCCCCGCCTCTTCACTGGCCGCTACTGGGTCACTCTCCCTGCGCCATGAGCTTTATCATACCTCTTCTTAAAGCTGTGTATGGAACCTGCCTCCACTACATCGCTTCCCAAGCTATTCCACTTCCCGACTACTCTGTGACTGAAGAAATATTTCCTAACATCCCTGTGATTCATCTGAGTCTTCAACTTCCAACTGTGTTCCCTTGTTGCTGTGTCCCATCTCTGGAACATTCTGTCTCTGTCAACCTTGTCAATTCCTCTCAGTATTTTATATGTCGTTATCATGTCCCCCATATCTCTCCTGTCCTCCAGTGTCGTCATGTCGATTTCCCTTAACCTCTCCTCGTAGGACATACCCCTTAGCTCCGGGACTAGTCTTGTTGCAAACCTTTGCACTTTATCTAGCTTCTTTACGTGCTTGGATAAATGTGGGTTCCAAACTGGTGCTGCATACTCCAGTATGGGCCTAACGTACACAGTGTACAGGGTCCTGAACGATTCTTTATTAAGATGTCGGAATGCTGTTCTTAGGTTTGCTAGGCGCCCGTATGCTGCAGCAGTTATTTGGTTGATGTGCGCCTCAGGAGATGTGCCTGGTGTTATACTCACCCAAAGATCTTTTCCTTGATTGAGGTTTGTAGTCTCTGGCCCCTAGACTGTACTCCGTCTGCGGTCTTCTTTGCCCTTCCTAATCTTCATGACTTTGCACTTGGTTGGGTTGAACTCAGGAGCCAATTGCTGGACCAGGCTTGCAGCCTGTCCAGATCCCTTTGTAGTTCTGCCTGGTCCTCTTCCGATTGAATTCTTCTCATCAACTTCACATCATCTGCAAACAGGGACACTTCGGAGTCTATTCCTTCCGTCATGTCGTTCACAAACACCAGAAACAGCACCGGTCCTAGGACTGACCCCTGTGGAACCCCACTCGTCACCGGCGCCCACTCTGACACCTCGCCACGGACCATGACTCGCTGCTGTCTTCCTGACAGGTATTCCCTGATCCATTTTAGTGCCTTCCCTGTTATCTTTGCCTGGTCCTCCAGCTTCTGCACTAATCTCTTGTGTGGGACTGTGTCAAACGCCTTCTTACAGTCCAAGAATATCAAATCTACCCACCCCTCTCTCTCTTGTTTTACTGCTGTCACCCTGTCATAGAACTCCAGTAGGTTTGTGACACAGGATTTCCCGTCCCTGAAACCGTGTTGGCCGTCGTTGATAAGCTCATTCCTTTCTAGGTGCTCAACCACCCTTCTCCTGATAATCTTCTCCATGACTTTGCATACTCTACATGCCAGTGACACTGATCTGTAGTTTAATGCTACGTTTCTGTCTCCTTTTTTAAAAATTGGAACTACATTTGCTGTCTTCCATACCTCTGGTAGTTGCCCTGTTTCGATAGACGTGTTGAAGATTGTTGTTAGGGGTACACATAGCTCCTCTGCTCCCTCTCTCAGTACCCATGGAGAAATGTGTGTCCGGCCCCATCGCCTTTGAGGTATCTAGCTCTCTTAGTAGCCTCTTCACTTCCTCCTCAGTTGTGTGTATTGTGCCCAGCACCTGATGGTGTACCCTACCTCTCCTCCTTTCTGGAGGCCCTTCTATTTCCTCTGTGAACACCTCTTTGAATCTCATGTTGAGCTCCTCACACACTTCGTGGTCATTTCTTGTGACCTCCCTCCTTCCTTCCTCAGCCTGATCACCTGGTCCTTGACTGTTGTTCTCCTCCTGATGTGGCTGTACAACAGCTTTGGGTCAGATTTTGCTTTCGCTGCTATGTCATTTTCGTATTGTCTTTGGGCTTCCCCTCTTACCTGTGCATATTAATTTCTGGCTCTACGACTGCTCTCCTTATTCTCCTGGGTCCTTTGCCTTCTATACTTCTTCCATTTCCTGGCACACTTGGTTTTGGCTTCCCTGCACCTTTGGGTGAACCATGGGCTCATCCTTGCTTTTTCGCTTTTCCTGTTACCCTTGGGTATAAACCTCCCCTCAGCTTCCGTGCAAATTGTTGTCATATATTCCATCATCTCGTTTACCGACTTCCCTGCCAGCTCTCTGTCCCACTGAACTCCGTGCAGGAAGTTCTTCATGCCCACGTAGTCACCTTTCTTGTAGTTTGGCTTCATTTGTGCAGCCCTTCCTGCTTCCCCCTCCACTTGTAACTCTACTATGTAGTCGAAGCTTAGAACCATACGATCACTGGCCCCAAGGTGACTTTCATGTGTGATGTCCTCAATGTCTGCGCTACTCAGGGTGAATACTAGGTCCAGTCTCGCTGGTTCGTCCTCCCCTCTCTCTCTGGTATTGTCCCTTACATGTTGGTACATGAGATTTTCCAGTACCACCTCCATCATTTTAGCCCTCCATGTTTCTTGGCCCCCATGTGGTTCTAAGTTCTCCCAATCGATTTCCTTATGGTTGAAGTCACCCATGATCAGTAGCTTCGCCCTGCTCGCATGAGCCCTTCTGGCCAATTCGGCCAGTGTGTCAACCATCGCTCTATTACTCTCATCATACTCTTGCCTTGGTCTCCTGCTGTTCTGTGGTGGGTTATACATCACTGCAATTATCACCTTTGGACCTCCGGACTGAAGTGTTCCTATTATACAATCTCCTGCTTCTCCTCTGTCCCCTCTCTCCAGCTCATCAAAATCCCATCTGTTTTTGATCAGCAGTGCCACTCCTCCACCCTTTCTGTTCCCTCTGTCTTTTCCTCAGGATCTGGTATCCCGTTGGAAAGATGGCATTTGTTATCATCCCTGTGAGCTTTGTTTCAGTGAGGGCTATGATGTCCGGTGATGCCTCTTTGATTCTTTCATGCCACTCCTCCCACTTATTCGTTATTCCATCTGCGTTCGTGTACCATACATTCAGTTTCCTCTCCAACACTGTGTTTCGGGGGTCTGTGGGGTGGGGCCCTGGCGGTGTGCTGGGGATTCTACTGCATAGTGAGGGTGGGGATGTAAGTGTGGATTGTGGTCTGTGTTGGGATAGCGTGTTTGGTTTTGGGGTTCTGGGGATGGGTTTGCGTGTGCTCACCCTGTTGCTCTTCCCTGTTCTGGTTGGTTTCTGCTGATTTTGTCTGTCTCTCTCTTCCCAGCTCCTTTCTCTTTTGCCTCCACTCCCTCAGCTGCTGTCTTTCTGTTTTTGTTCTGTCCCGGTCTAGGAACACCCTTCTGTATGCTGACGATTCCTTCAGCCATGTGTGGGCGCCTGTGTGTGGGCGCCTGTGTGTGGGCACCTGTGTGTGGGCGCCTGTGTGTGGGCACCTGTACTCACCTAATTGTACTCACCTAATTGTGGTTGCAGGGTCGAGACTCAGCTACTGGCCCCGCCTCTTCGCTGTCTCGCTGTGTGGCGCCTGTGTGTGGGCGCTGTGTGTGGCGCCTGTGTGTGGGCGCCTGTGTGTGGGCACCTGTGTGTGGGCGCCTGTGTGTGGGCGCCTGTGTGTGGGCGCCTGTGTGTGGGCGCCTGTGTGTGGGCACCTGTGTGTGGGCGCCTGTGTGTGGGCACCTGTGTGTGGGCGCCTGTGTGTGGGCGCCTGTGTGTGGGCGCCTGTGTGAGGGCACCTGTGTGTAGGCGCCTGTGTGTGGGCGCCTGTGTGTGGGCACCTGTGTGTGGGCGCCTGTGTGTGGGCGCCTGTGTGTGGGCGCCTGTGTGTGGGCACCTGTGTGTGGGCGCCTGTGTGTGGGCGCCTGTGTGTGGGCGCCTGTGTGTGGGCACTTGTGTGTGGGCGCCTGTGTGTGGGCGCCTGTGTGTGGGCGCCTGTGTGTTGGCGCCTGTGTGTGGGCGCCTGTGTGTGGGCGCCTGTGTGTGGGCACCTGTGTACTCACCTAGTTGTACTCACCTAGTTGTGGTTGCAGGGGTCGAGACATAGCTCCTGGCCCCGCCTCTTCACTGGCCGCTACTGGGTCACTCTCCCTGCGCCATGAGCTTTATCATACCTCTTCTTAAAGCTGTGTATAGAACCTGCCTCCACTACATCGCTTCCCAAGCTATTCCACTTCCCGACTACTCTTTGACTGAAGAAATATTTCCTAACATCCTGTGATTCATCTGAGTCTTCAACTTCCAACTGTGTCCCCTTGTTGCTGTGTCCCATCTCTGGAACATTCTG
>WNWK01036089.1:0-19372 GCA_009830355.1 Cherax destructor | reverse complement strand
GAAGTTTTCGAACCAGCCTTTGCTGGCCTTAAATTCATCAACCTCAACACTGGTTCCAGGCATTTTCTTTACAAGATCGGCATGCAACAGCCTTGCTTTTCACATATGATGGATTGCACAACACTATCACCCGCTAGCAGTTTTTGGTTTATCCACACCAATAACAATTTCTCCATATTTTCCATTGTTTGTGATCTCTGTTTCGTTATCGTATTCACCCCTTTCGCAACATTAGCTTCCGTGATTTCCTTTCTCTTTGCCACAATGGAACTGATGGTTGATGGGTTTTCTTGTATATCCTGGCGAGCTCGGCAATACGTACACCACTATCATATTTTCTATTATTTCTTTCTTCAGTTCTATGGTGTTCCTCACTTTCTTTATCAAAGAACTGGCACTAGGAGCTTTCTTTGGGCCCATGGTAGCTTATTTAGTAGTCACACACAATAATCAAGGGCCAAAAACAATGAATTGTTAATAAATGTTTTGTATAAACTCCTGGGGTGATGTTCACTCAAGCATAAACAATGCTAGACTGCGTGACAATGTGCGTGGGAGGTGCGTGGGTGGCGGGCCTACGGCCTTTGTATGTGCGCGGCACTAGTGGACAGGTCCCATACGATCGGCGAAAACTAAAACAATCGGCGAAAACTAAGACAAATTTTCCCTGAAAAAAGTCGGCGAAAACCAAAATCGGCGAAAACTGGGACAAGCGAAAACCAAGGGATGACTGTATAACTTGCGTGTTGGAGGAAAAAAAAACCGATGCTTCTGGCAGCTCCTACTATGACGGGCGGCCATACCTCTGGCACCTTGGTTTACCTCTGGCACCCTGTTTACTTCTGGCACCCTGGTTAACCTCACCCTGGTTTACCACCTGGGTTTATATGCACTTATGGTTCACTCTACTGGGTTTTGTTTTTCTACTTCCTACACCACAACACTGCTGATTTTCACTATGGTTGACTAATGATATACGGTCTTATGTTGTTGAAATCGTTCACTGACAACTCACAACTGGATACTGTTTATTGTATTTTCCGAGCTGGACAATTTACTTATTTCCTCAAGATTGTGCACCTATTCGTATTTCATAGAAAAACCTTTATAACAATGTAATCAATAGATTTTGGTCAGTTATACTAACAGTTTAAGATTATCAATCCACAGACCTGCGTGGTAAGGACCCGGAGGCCGCTGGCAACTCTTTGTGGGGTTAAAAGATAAAGAATCTTAACAAAAAGTGGGAGTTGTCACAGTTGCTCTTTGCTGATGACACTGTGCTTTTGGGAGATTTTGAAGAGAAGTTGCAGAAGTTGGTGAATGAGTTTGGAAGGGTATATAAAAAAAGGAAATTGAAAGTGAACATAGGAAAGAGTAAGATGATGAGGATAACAAAAAAAATAGATAATGAAAGATTGAATATGAGATTGGAGGGAGGAAGTATGGAGGAAGTGAATGTATTCAGATAATTGAGAGTGGAGGAGGGGAGAAAGTTAAGTGGTGCACTGAGGAGTCTGTAGAGACAAAGAACATTATTCATGGAAACAAAGAGGAGAATGTATGAGAGCATGGTGGTACCAACTCTCTTATACGAGTGTGAAGCATGGGTGGTGAATGTTGCAACAAAGAGAAGTCTGTAGGCATTATAGATGTCGTGCCTAAGGGCAATGTGTGGTGTGAATATAATGAAGATAATCCATAGCTTGGAGATTAGAAGGGGGTGCGGGATTTCTTAAAAGTATTATTCAGAGAGCAGAGGAAGAGTTGTTGAGGTGGTTCAGACATGTAGAGAGGATGGAACAAAATAGAATGATATGGAGAGTGTATAAATCTGTAGTGGAAGGAAGGTGGGGTAGGGGTCGGCCTAGGAAAGGTTGGAGGGAGGGGGTAAAGGAGGTTTTGGGTGCAAGGGGCTTGGACTTCTAGCAAGCATGTGTGAGCGTGTTAGATAGGAGCGAGTGAGACAAATGATTTTTATCACTTGATGTGCTGTTGGAGTTTGAGCAAAGTAACATTTATGAAGAGATTCAGGGAAACCGGCAGGCCAGACTTGAGTCCTGGAGATGGGAAGTACAGTGCCGGCATTCTGAAGGAGGGGTGTTAATGTTGCAGTTTTATAACTGTAGTGTAAGCACACCTCTGGCAAGACAGTGATGGAGTGAATAATAATTTATAATAATATTTTTTTTATTTTTGCATGATACATGTTTGTACAAAGGAGTATAACAATTAGGTGTACATGCCAAAAGCCCTTTATGTGCAGAGCACTTTGGGCAAACTTAAGACTAACTTAAGATTAATAAGGCAATATTAGTGTTATAACTGTACAGTCATCCCTTGGTTTTCGTGTTTAATCCGTTCCAGAGGGATCAACTAAAACCAAAATCGACGAAAACCAAAACCATTTTCCCCATAAGAAATAATGGAAATTCAATTAATCCGTTCCAGAAACCCAGAAGTTTGGAAAAAAAAAATTTGGGCCTTAAAGATAGATTTACATGCACAAATGAATGAACTTCGATGTGGCACTTACCTTTATTGAAGACTGATGTTGCTGGATGGAAGAGAGGGAGTAGGGGAGAGGGAAGAGAGGCTATTGTTTGGAAGGGGAATCCCCTTCCATAAGGAATTTAGGTACCAAGTCCTTATCTGGGGTCACTTCCCTGCATTCCTTCTACACTCCCTCCCTGCCTGCTACAATCCCTACCTTCCTTCTACACTCCCTCCCTGCCTGCTACACTCCCTGCATACCTGCTACACTCCCTGCATACCTGCTACACCCTGCATACATGCTACACTCCCTGCATATATGCTACACTCCCTGCATATATGCTACACTCCCTCCATACATGCTACACTCCCTGCATTCATGCTACACTCCCTGCATACATGTTACACTCCCTGCATACCTGCTACACTCTCTGCATACCTGCTACACTCCCTGCATACATGCTACACTCCCTGCATATATGCTACACTCCCTGCATACATGCTACACTCCCTGCATACATGCTACACTCCCTGCATTCATGTTACACTCCCTGAATTCCTGCTACACTCCCTGCATACCTGCTACACTCCCTGCATACATGCTACACTCCCTGCATACATGCTACACTCCCTGCATACATGCTACACTCCCTGCATGCATGCTACACTCCCTGCATGCATGCTACACTCCCTGCATGCATGCTACACTCCCTGCATGCATGCTACACTCCCTGCATGCCTGCTACACTCTTAAACTCCATCGTGTTTCTCACTTTCTTTACCAAAGGACTGGCACTAGGAGCCTTCTTTGGGCCCACGGTAGCTTGTTTAGTAGTCACACACAATAATCAAGGGCCAAAAAACAATGAATTGTTAATAAAGATTTTGTATGAACTCCTGGGGTGATGTTCACTCAAGCATAAACAATGCTAGACTGCGTGACAATGTGCGTGGGAGGTGCGTGGGTGGCGGTCTACGGCCTTTGTATGTGCGGGGCACTGGTGGACAGGTTCCGTACCATCAACGAAAACTGAGACAATCAACGAAAACAGACATTTTTTCCACGAAAAAAGTGAACGAAAACCAAAATCGGCGAAAACTGAGGCAAACGAAAACCAAGGGTTGACTGTACATATTGACATTTCAAATACAGTGGACCCCCGGAGTTCATTGGTGTCGGAATTCGTGAAAATAAGAATTTGTGATATTTTTTCGCAAAAAATATTGGTTTGGTGTTCATGGATCCGCTCGGAGTTTGTGATTCGTCCCGGACGCATACGCTTGGCCCGAGCGGGCACAACACTCCATTGAGAGTCAGTGTGCCATTGTTTACCAGCATCCACGCATTCATACCATACATTTTGTCATTATTCCATTGTTTTTAGTGCTTGCAACTGCTAAATAAGCCACCATGGGCCCCAAGAAAGCTCCTAGTGCCAGCCCTTTACCAAAGGGCTGGCATTAGGGAGAATGTCTTCTTAAGTGATTCAGTGATTCTACTATATGTTATGATACTAAAACAGCAGGAGTTGATAAAGGCTATAGGCCTGCCAGAGATAGAGTGTAGCATTAACAGTGTAGCAAATAAGTTAAGCCATTAATCTATAGAAAAATGACGACACGAAACTTAACTTCTCCAATGTTGTTGGAGTTATATAGGGCGACTGACAACACCGACGTGTCTGGCGGTCATCACTATTTCAGGTGTATCTTTCAGTGGCCCTTATACACCCAACAACAAACAACACTACACCTGTCCTCACATTTGTAATGACATTTTATTCATTCTAGAGTAGTATATGTCATGTTTCTATGTTATTAATATTGTTTATTATGTCATATTAAATGAAGTGTGATAGATAAATAAGCCATAGAGTTTATATTAGTGTCATTTTGAAGGACTATCTTGTCCTGTCCACAAACACACACCCCTGTCGCCGGCACAATTCCAAACATTCGCCAGAAACAGAACTCTCTGGAACACTTTTTTGAGTAACAGGGGTCCAGTGACTCAAGCTGGTCCAAGTGGCATTAAAAGAAAAAGAAGGGAAGTAACCCTGGAAAAGAACTTGGTACCTGAAGTGTTAATGGAAGGGGATTTCCCTTCCAAACACTAGCAACTACTCCTTCCTCTCCCCTCCTTCCATCTTCCACACATCAGCAACTCTTCAATAAAGGTAAGTGTCAAGTTATTACTGTTTTATGTACTTTGTATCTCATTGTTTTCTGTGTAATTTAATGTGGAAACAATATTTATTTTAATACTTTTGGGTGTCTGAAACGGATTAATTGAATTTCCATTATTTCTTATGGGAAAAATAGATTTGGAGTTCGTTATATTCGGTGTTCGCAGCGCCCTCTGGAACAAATTAAATTTCAAATTACAAATTTTTTTTTGTCCTTGCAAGTTTACAATGTGGTTGACATTGTAGGAAATATATTGACTTAGTTTTTACAGTGAGGGTTTACAATGATTTACATATAATGCAAAGAGAGCGACTATCGTGCCTTGGCATTACGGGCAGTCTAAACTTAATACATTACTTAACACTAGACATACAAAACATAGGTTGATCAGGTTGCACTAATTATACAATTGAATATATGTTATTCAACATTTGCATTGATGATGAAAGTTTTTCTTTTTTGGGCCGCCCTGCCTTGGTGGGCAACGCCTGATGTCTTAATAAAAAAATTACTATTATTAACATTATTACTATTATTAACCCTTGGACTGTTTTGGTCGTATATATACGTCTTACGAGCCACTGTTTCAGACGTATATATACTCACAAATTCTAGCAGCTTCAAATCAAGCGGGAGAAATCTGGTAGGCCCACATATGAGAGAATGGGTCCTGCAGCACGCAGTGCATAATGAGAGAAAAAAACTGACTGTTTTTTTGGATTAAAATGCCGTTTTTGAGGTGTATTTTCGTATAGTATTTATGGTTGTATTCTCTTTTTTATGGTCTCATTGGATAGAATGGAAAACATACTACAGAAATATAGATGATTTTGTTTAGTTTCATGATGAAAACGACCTTGAAATTGAGCTCAAAGTAGGGGAAATGTTCGATTTTTGCAAATGTTCAAGAGTAAACAAATCACGCCACGCGTCCAATACACATCAATTGGCGAGTCTAATATTCTTTCACAAGTCCACTGATACTATTTATACCATTTTTACAATAATGCAATAGTCTGCATAATGGTGAATCTTCTATTTTTTTGTGTGAATAAAAAATCAAAATAGAAAGCAAGAGTAATATAAGAGGGGCCTAAAGACGTGACTAATGAACAGATAACATCTTATTTTAGTGCCAGGAATGTCTGCATTGGTTTTTCTGGACCCTATTTTGAAATTGACATCTTTTTTATTTTGCATGAAATTGGCCAAATTGCCAATTTCTGACCACTTTATTGGGTAGTTGAAATTGGTAAATTGGTGGTTTCTTGTACTCAATCGATAGAACAAATGGAGTTCTAAAGAAATAGCTATGAGTTTGGTAGACTGGATCAATGGAATTGGCTGAAAATAGGGCTCAAAGTCGGCAAATTGCCGATGCGTATATATCGCCGAGATCACTAACTTTGCGAGAGCGTAACTCCGTAAGTTTTCAATCAAATTTCATACTTTTGGTGTCATTACCATCGGGAAAAGATTCTCTATCATTTCATAGGAATTTTTTTTTTTTTAATTTTTGCGACAACAGGAGAGCACTCAGTATTAGGGGTTGCGACAGTCAAAGGGTTAACATTATTATTACTATTATTATTATTATTGTTGTTTTTATTATTATCATCATTTACTATTTTTGGTATTATTATTACTATTTTGATATCATTATTATTATTATTACTTATTTTTATTATAATTGTTATTATTATTATTACTTTTATTATTTTTATTATAAATATTACTATTACAGTGGACCCCCGGTTAACGGCCATAATTCGTTTCAGAATGCTGTTCAAGTGCCGTTACCGAACGAATTTATTAACATAAGGAATAATGTAAATTAGATTAGTCCTTTTGGACCCCCAAACATACACTTACAAAAGCACTTAAAAAAACACTTACAAAAGCACTTAAAAAAATACACTTACATAATTGTTAGTGTTTGGAGCAGGCTGTTAACCGGGGGTCCACTGTATTGTTATTAGTATCATTGATGTTATTATTATAATAATTATTTAGTTTTAACACATTGGTTGTTGCCAGAGGCTTGCTTACTCTACAGTTATAAAACTGCAACCTTAACACCCCTCCTTCAGAGTGCCGGCACCGTACTTCCCATCTCCTGGATTCAAGTCCGGCCTGCCAGTTTCCCTGAATCCCTTCATAAATGTTACCTTGCCCACACTCCAACAGCATGTCAACTCATAAAAACCATTTGTCTCCACTCCTATCTAACACGCTCACGCACGCTTACTGTGAGTTCAAGCCCCTCACACACAAAACCGCCTTTACCTCCTCCCTCCAACCTTTCCTTCCATTACAGATTTATACACTCTCCAAGTCATTCTATTTTGTTCCAACCTTTCTAAATGTCCAGCCTTCTCCTCCTCCACTGCCTCCAGCCTTCTCCTCCTCCACTGCCTCCAGCCTGCTCCTCCTCCACTGCCTCCAGCCTGCTCCTCCTCCACTGCCTCCAGCCTGCTCCTCCTCCACTGCCTCCAGCCTTTTCCTCCTCCACTGCCTCCAGCCTTTTCCTCCTCCGCTGCCTCCAGTCTTTTCCTCCACTGCCTCCAGCCTCCTCCTTCTCCACTGCCTCCAGCCTCCTCCTCATCCACTGCCTCCTCCTTCTCCACTGCCTCCTCCAGCCTCCTCCTCCTTCACTGCCCCCAGCCTCCTCCTTCACTGCCCCCAGCCTCCTCCTTCACTGCCCCCAGCCTCCTCCTCCACTGCCTCCTCCTCCTCCAGCCTCCTCCTCCTCCACTGCCCCCAGCCTCCTCCTCCTTCACTGCCTCCAGTCTCCTCCTCCACTGCCTTCAGTCTCCTCTTCCACTGCCTCCATTTTCCTCCTCCACTGCCCCAGCCTTCTCCTTATTGCAACATTCACCACCCATGCCTCATACCCATATAAGAGTGTTGGTATAACTATACTCTCATACATATCCCTCTTTGCTTCCATGGATAACATTGTCTCCACAGACTCCTCAGTGCACCACTCACCTTTTTCTCCTCATTATTTCTATGATTCACCTCGTCTTTCATAGACCCATCGGCTGACAAATTCACTCCCAATTATCTGAATACATTCACTTCCTCCGTACTCCCTCCCTCCAATCTCATATTCAGTCTTTCATTATCTAAATTTTTGGTTATCCTCATCATCTTACTCTTTCCTATGTTCACTTTTAATTTTCTTCTTTTATATACCCTACCAAACTCATCCACCAACCTCTGCAACTTCTCTTCAGAATCTCACAAAAGCACAGTGTCATCAGCAAAGAGCAACTGTGACAACTCCCACTTTGTGTTAGATTCTTTATCTTTTAACCCCACACCTCTTGCCAACACCCGAGCATTCACTTCTCTTACAACTCCATCTATAAATACAGTGGACCCTCGGTTAACGAATACCCCGGAAATCGTGCAATTATGTAAGTATAATTTTGTAAGTTCTTGTGGAAGTGTATTTTTGGGGGTCTGAAATAGACTAACCTACGTGAAATTTTTCCTTAAGGGAGTAAATTCGTTCGGTAATGGCACTTGAGCAGACTTCAGGAGTGAAGTTTTTACGAAACTCGGGGGTCCACTGTATGTTGAACAACCACGGTGACATCACACATCCTTGTCTAAGGTCTACTTTTACTGGGAAATAATCTCCCTCACTCCTACGAACTCTAACCTGAGCCTCACTATTCTCGTAAAAACTCTTTATTGCTTTCAGTAACCTACCACCTGTATATTAAATAAACTTGCAATACCTGCCATTTTGCTCCTCCGTCCATCCTATTAGATGGCTTCGATTAATCTATGAATGCAATGAAAACTTCTTTACCCTTATCTAAATACTGTTCACTTATATGTTTCACTGTAAACACTTGGTCTACACACCCCCTACCCTTCCCAAAGCCTCCTTGTTCATCTGCTATCCTACTCTCCGTCTTACTCTTAATTCTTTCAATAATAACTCTACCATACACTTTACCAGGTATACTCAACAGACTTATCCTATAATTTTAATATTCTCTTTTGTCCCCTTTGCCTTTATACAAATGAACTATGTATGCTCTCTTCCACTCCCTAGGTACTTTACCCTCTTTCATACATTTATTAAATAATAGCACCAACTATTCCAAAACTATATCCCCACCTGCTTTTAACATTTCTGCCTTTATCCCATCAATCCCAGCTGCTTTACCCCCTTTCATTCTACCCACAGCCTCACACACCTTCCCCATACTCGCAACTGGCTCTTTTTCATTCCTAAAAAATGTTATACCTCCCTGACCAATGCATGAAATCACAGCTTCCTTATCTTCATCAACATTTAACAGTTCCTCAAAATATTTCCTCCATCTTCCCAGTACCTCCAACTCTCCATCTAATAACTCTCCTCTTCTGTGTTTAACTGTCAAATTCATTCGTTATCTAGACTTTCTTAACTTATTAGTCTCACTCCAAAACGTTTTCTTATTCTCGGTAAAATTTGTTGACAGCATCTCACCCACTCCCTCCCTTTCTCTTTATATTCTCTTATCACTCTATTTACCTCATCATTCCATCAATCTCTCCTCTTCCCTCCCACACCCACTTTCCTGTAACCACAAACCTCTGCTGAACACTCTAACACTACATTCTTAAACCTACCCTATACATCTTCGACCCCATTGCCTATATTCTCACTAGCCCATCTATCCTCCAATAGTTGTTTATATCTTACCCTAACTGCCACCTCCTTTAGTTTATAAACCTTCACCTCTCTCTTGTTGATGTTATTTTCCTTGTATCCCATCTACCTTTTACTCTCACTGTAGCTACAGCTAAAAAGTGATCTGATATATCTGTGACCCCTCTATAAACATGTACATCCTGAAGTCTACCCAACAGACTTTTATCTACCAATACGTAGTCCAACAAACTACTGTCATTACGCCCTATATCATATCTTGTACAGTGGACCCTCGGTTTTCGTTCACCTCCAAACTCTAACAATTATGTAAATGTATTTTTGTTAGAACTTTTGTAAGTGTATTTTTGGGGTTCTGAAACGACTAATCTACGTAATTTACATTTGTCCTTATGGGAACAAATTCGTTCGGTAATGGCACTCAAACAGGATTCTGGAATGAATTTTCAATGAAAACCGAGGGTCCACTGTATACTTATTTATCTTTTTTTTCTTAAAATATGTATTACCTATTACCAAAACCCCTTTCTATACAAAGTTCAGTTTGGGGTGCCAGGTGTAAATGATAATGGGGCCTTTGATTCAACTTTGTATAGAAAGGTGTAAGTAGAAGTAGCAAGCTATACTTGGTATCCTGCATGTTTATGAAACAGAAAAAAGACACTAGCAGTCCTACTATCATGTAAAATAATTACAGGATTATTATTAGATATGTTGTTAATATTATTGTGTGTCAGGGTGAGGTGGTACAGAGTCCGTCCATCAACAAGGAGATGATCTTCCTGCGTCAACCCATCGGTGTTGCATCAATGATAACTCCAGTGAGTACCCTTGCTACCCCTGATAACTCCAGTGAGTACCTTCATTACCTCTCATATCTCCAGTGAGTACCTTTGTTACCTCTGATAACTCCAGTGAGTACCTTTGTTACCCCTGATAACTCCAGTGAGTACCTTCATTACCTCTCATATCTCCAGTGAGTACCTTTGTTACCTATGATATCCCCAGTGAGTACCTTTGTTACCTCTGATATCTCCAGTGAGTACCTTTGTTACCTCTGATATCTCCAGTGAGTACCTTTGTTACCTCTGATATCTCCAGTGAGTACCTCTGTTAACTCTGATATCTCCAGTGAGTACCTTTGTTACCCCTGATATCTCCAGTGAGTACCCTTGTTACCTCTGATATCTCCAGTGAGTACCTTTGTTACCTCTGATATCTCTAGTGAGTACCTTTGCTAACTCTGATAACTCCAGTAACTTTGTTACCTTTGATAACTCCATTTAGTACCTTTGTTACATCTGATAACTCCAGTGAGTACCTTTGTTACCCCTGATATCTCCAGTGAGTTCCTTTGTTATCCCTGTTAACTCCATTGAGTACCTTTGTTACATCTGATAACTCCATTGAGTACCTTTGTACTCAATAACTTTGTACTCTGATAACTCCAGTACCTTTGTTACCTCTGATAACTTCAGTGAGTACCTTTGTTACCCCTGATAAATCCAGTGAGTACCTCTGTTACCTCTGATAACTCCAGTAAGTACCCTTGTTACTTATGATAACTCCAGTGAGTACCTTTGTTACATCTGATGACTCCAATGAGTACCTTTGTTACATCTGATGACTCCAATGAGTACCTTTGTTACATCTGATAACTCCTGTGAGTACCTTTATTACCTCTGATAACTCCACTGAGTACTTTTGTCACCTCTGATAACTGTATTTTAATCACTTCTGATAACTTAGTGATAACAACTGTTACTTGGCAACTCTGATAACTGCTGTACATTTGACACCTCTGATAACTCATTGATAACTGCTGTGAGTACCTTTGTCACATCTGATAACTCAGTGATAACTGCAGTGAGTACCTTTGTCACCTCTGATATCTCAATGATAACTAGTGTACCTTTGCCACCCCTGATAACATACGTACTGGTAACTGCCACATATTTGTCACCTCTGCCCCAGAGCTGGAGCCCAACACTTCAAACAGTAATATAACAATTCACTTATAAGGTCCTTTCTGATAATTAACCAGAATTAATAAAAAGGTAATTCTCTAGCCATGGCAAAAAAATTCTATTATTTTTATTAGCTAAACACTAATCTTTTGTCAGCTTTCAAATTTTCAAAATTTGTATTTATTATTTTTTGGAAAATGAAAACACATTGACCATCACTCAGTCAGTGGTAAGTCGTGGGATACATTAACCCTTTCAGTGTCGAGACCCCTGATCCTTAACTCACTCTCTTGTGTCAAAAAAAAAAATATATACAGTGGTACCTCGACTTACGATGGTCCCCAAACTCACCCTTTTATGTAAGTTTATTTTTTTAAATGCTTTTGTAAGTGTAATTTTGGGGGTCTAAAAGGACTAGTCTATTTTACATCATTCCTTATGGGGATAAATTCGTTTGGTAATGGCACTTGAACAGCATTCTGGAATGAAAAAATATCGTAACTCGAGGTACCACTGTATATATTTTCTTATGAAATGATAGAGAATCTTCCCAATGGTAATGACACCAAAAGTACGAAATGTGATGGAAAACTTACGAAATTACACTTGCGAAGTTAGCCGTCTCGGCGATATTTACGCATCGGCGATTTCACCCAGTTTGAGTCCTATTTTCGGCCAATTCCATTGTTCCAGTCGACTAAAATTATATCTAGAACACCATTTGTTCTATCGATTGAGTACAAGAAACCGCCCATTTACCGATTTAAACTACCCAATAAAATGGTCAGAAATTTGCAATTTGTCCAATTTCACACAAATTTCAAAAGATGCTAATTTCAAAATAAGGTCCAGAATAAACAATGCAGACATTCCTGGCACTAAAATAACATTTTCTCTGTCCATTAGTCACGTCTCCAGGCCCCTCTTAAATTACTTTTGCTTTCCATTTTGAATTTTTATTCTCACAAAAAATAGAAGATTTACTGTTATGTAGACTACTGCATTATTATAATAATTGTATAAATAATGTCAACCCATTCATAACTGCGGATTAGACTGGCCAGGTGTACATGTATTAGACAGTGACGTCATTTGTTTACTCTTAAACATTGGCAAAAATCAAATGTTTCTGCTACTTTGAGCTCAATTTCAAGGCACTTTACATCGTGAAGCCAATCAAAATCATCTCCATTTCTGTAATATATCTTCCATTATATCAAGTGACAAAGAAAACTAGAATACAACCATAAATACCATATGAAAATACACCGCAAAGTCGGTGTTTTAAACCAAAAACACGGTTGGAAATTTTTTTTTTCTCATGGACTGCGTGCTGCAGGATTTTTTTATACTGCACACATTGACCAAGTGTTTACAGTGTAGACCAAGTGTTTACAGTGAAACATATAGGTGAACAGTATTTGGATAAGGGTAAAGAGGTTTTTGTGGCATTTATGGATTTGGAAAAGGCATATGATAGGGTGGATAGGGGGGCAATGTGGCAGATGTTGCAGGTGTATGGAATAGGAGGTAGGTTACTGAAAGCAGTGAAGAGTTTTTATGAGGATAGGTAGGCTCAGGTTAGAGTGTGTAGGAGAGAGGGGGACTATTTCCCAGAAAAAGTAGGCCTTAGACAAGGATGTGTGATGTCACCGTGGTTGTTCAATATACAGTGGTCCCTCGGTTTTTGCCGAAAATTCGTTCCAGAATGCTGCTCAAGGGCCATTACCGAACGAATTTACTTCCTTAAGAAATAATAATGTCACGTAGGTTAGTCTATTTCAGACCCCCAAAAATACACATGCAACAGCACTTAGGAAAATACACTTACATAAATGTTCGAGTTTGGAGATGCACGAAAACCGAGGGACAACTGTACAGTGGTACCTCGACTTACGATGGTCCCCAAACTCACCCTTTTATGTAAGTTTATTTTTTTAAATGCTTTTGTAAGTGTAATTTTGGGGGTCTAAAAGGACTAGTCTATTTTACAACATTTCTTAAGGAGATAAATTCGTTTGGTAATGGCACTTGAACAGCATTCTGGAATGAAAAAATATCGTAAGTCGAGGTACCACTGTATTTATAGATGGGGTTGTATGAGAAGTGAATGTGAGGGTCTTGGCAAGAGGTGTGGGGTTAAAAGATAAAGAATCAAATACAAAGTGGGAGTTGTCACAGTTGCTTTTTGCTGATGACACTGTGCTTTTGGGAGATTCTGAAGAGAAGTTGCAGAGGTTGGTGGATGAATTTGGTAGGGTATGTAAAAGAAGAAAATTGAAAGTGAATATAGGAAAGAGTAAGGTGATGAGGATGACAAAAAGATTAGGTGACGAAAGATTGGATATGAGATTGGAGGGAGAGAGTATGGAGGAGGTGAATGTATTCAGATATTTGGGAGTGGACATGTCAGCAGGTGGGTCTATGAAGGATGAGGTGAATCATAGAATTGATGAGGGGAAAAGGGTGAGTGGTGCACTTAGGAGTCTGTGGAGACAAAGAACTTTGTTCATGGAAGTAAAGAGGGGAATGTATGAGAGTATAATTATACCAACACTCTTATATGGGTGTGAAGCATGGGTGATAATTATTGCAACGAGGAGAAGGCTGGAGGCAGTGGAGATGTCATGTCTGAGGTCAGTGTGTCGTGTGAATATAATGCAGAGAATTTGGTGGAGTTTGGAAATTAGGAGGAGGTGCGGGATTACCAAAACTATTATCCAGAGAGCTGAGGAGGGGTTGTTGAGGTGGTTCGGACATGTAGAGAGAATGGAACGAGACAGAATGACTTCGAGAGTGTATAAATCTGTAGTGGAGGGAAGGCGGGTAGGGGTCGGCCTAGGAAAGGTTGGAGGGAGGGGGTAAAGGAGGTTTTGTGTGCAAGGGGCTTGGACTTCCAGCAAGCATGTGTGAGCGTATTTGATAGGAGTGAGTGGAGACAAATGGTTTTTAATACTTGACGTGCTGTTGGAGTGTGAGCAAAGTAACATTATTGAAGGGATTCAGGGAAACCGGCAGGCCGGACTTGAGTCCTTGAGATGGGAAGTACAGTGCCGACACTCTGAAGGAGGGATGTTAATGTTGCAGTTTTAAAGCTGTAGTGTAAAGCACCCCTCAGGCAAGACAGTGATGGAGTGAATGGTGATGAAATTTTTTTTTTTTTGGGCCACCCTGCCTTGGTGGGAATCGGCTGATGTGTTAATAAAAAAAAAATTTACGGGACTAACACTAACTCTTAAGCCGTAATATTACGGGACCGACACTGAAAGGGTTAAGCATTATATACAGGTGGTTCTCGTCTTACAATGGGGTTAGGTTCTGACGAACCTAAGCGTAAAATATCATAAGTCAAATATGCTAAATGAATAAATAAATAATTACTGTAACTAATACCAGTACAGTGGACCCCCGAGTAACGTAAAAACTTCATTCCAGAAGCCTGCTCAAGTGCCATTACCGAATGAATTTACTCCCTTAAGGAATAATGTCACGTAGGTTTGTCTATTTGAGACCCCCAAAAATACACTTCCACAAGCACTTACAATATTATACTTACATAATTGTACGATTTCCGGGGTGTTCGTTACTCGGGGGTCCACTGTATTGAAAAGTCAGTAAATGAATATACAAGTTAGGTATACTGGTTGTCTTCATGCTGGGTAATTAAGTTTCATCTCCAAAGTAACTTCTACCACACCATCGTAAAGTTGAAATATCTTAAGTTGAACCATTGTAAGTGGAACCATCGTAAGTGGAACCACTGTAAGTTGAACCACCATAAGTCGAACCATCTTAAGTCGAACCATCTTAAGTCGAACTGTTGTAAGTCGAACTGTCGTAAGTCGAACCGTCGTGAGTCGAACCGTCGTGAGTCGAACTGCCGTGAGTTGAAACGTCGTAAGTCCAACCATCGTAAGTAGAACCACCATAAGTCCAACCACCGTAAGTCCAACCACCGTAAGTCCAACCACCATAAGTCCAACCACTGTAAGTCAAGGAGCACCTGTATAATCATAGTGTGTTACACAATATCTTGCCACAATGTGAAGATATTTTCCTTGCAGATATCTTTACTTGTTTCCCCCATCTTATTTGCATTTTGTCACTAATGAAGGTTCCCAGAAATACTGAAAGTCCTTAACCAACCATTTTCCCCTATTTTTTCCCATTTCTTACCATTTTTCAATATTTTTTGAGGCTGTTTTGTTTTAGTGGAACTTGATGCTGTTTTGTTTGTTTTAGTGGAACTTGATGCTGTTTTGTTTCAGAGGAACTTGACACTTGTTTTGTTTCAGTGGAACTTTGCTGTTTTGTTTCAGTGGAACTTTACTGTTTTGTTTCAGTGGAACTTTACTGTTTTGTTTCAGTGGAACTTCCCAAATGCCATGATCACCCGTAAGGCCGGAGCTGCCCTGGCCGCTGGATGCACTTGCGTGATCAAACCAGCGGAGGACACTCCGCTCTCGGCCCTGGCCGCTGTTGATCTGGCCGAGAAGGCTGGCTTCCCTCCGGGTTGGTTCCTTGATTGCCTTCGTTGTGGGCTCTTGATCCAAGGATTTTAGTTCGTTCACCTTGTCCTTGGATCAAACAGGATTGCCTCTTGTGATTGTAACTGGTCTAGGATCTCCAGTTATTAACAAACTTTATTTCTTTCTGCAGTATATACAAACTTTATTTCTTTCTGCAGTATAAACAAACTTTATTTCTTTGTGTAGTATAAACAAACTTTATTTCTTTCTGCATTATAAACAAATGTAGTTTTTCATGTAATAAAATATTGAGTGTGTTAGATAAGAGTGAATAGAGATGAATGGTTTTGGGACCTGACGAGCTGTTGGAGTGTGAGCAGGGTAATATTTTGTGAAGGGATTCAAGAAAACTGGTTAGCCAGACTTGAGTCCTGGAGGTGGGAAGTACGATGCCTGCACTTTAAAGGAGGGGTTTGAGATATTGGCTGTTTGGAGTGACATCTAAACTGTCATATCTGGGAGCCTCTGAAAAGACAGTGATTATGTGTGATTGATGGTGAAAGTGTTTCTGTTTTGGGTCACTGCCTTGGTGGAAGACAGCCGACATGTTGAAAAAAAATATCTTTATTTCTACAAGTACATGTACAAGGTATACAGACCATAGCTGACATCAATGACATACGTACTACTATATACAAACCGCTTGTTATGCAGAGCATTTCTCGCAAATTAGGTCAATTTTGTCCCAGAATGCGACCCACACCGATCATCTAACACCCAGGTACCTATTTTATGGCTAGGTGAATATAGACAACAGATGTCTTAAGGAAACATGTCCTAATGTTTCCACCTGTTCTGGGGATCGACCCCTGGACCTCAGTGTGTGAGATGAGTGCGCTAGCAGACTAATACTAATGTTTACACATTACTTAAGAACTAGACATAGGTTATTGAGTAGGCATACAAATAAATTTAGGCATTAAAAACAGTACACACAAGAAGACAGTAATTTCTTTAAGATTGAATTATTATTATGAATAATGAGAATCAGAATATTGATAGTTATTAACATATTTGGGGTTGAGCAAATTGTTAAGTACATTAAACATATTAAATATATTAAATTGGTGCACTTATTCAGTATATTTAACATATTTAAATGGTGCCAGGATATCTTAGTGAGAGGATGTGTTTTGTACAATAGTTTTGAAGCTGCTGGTGGATACAGAGGCTCTGGAGTTTTCTGGCAGAGAGTTCCAGATTTTGGGTCCTGTTATGAACGTTGAATTTTTACAAATATTAAGCCGGACACAGGTATGTCATGGAGATTTCTGTGTCTGGTTGTTATGACTGTGTCTGGTTGTTATGACTGTGTCTGGTTGTTATGACTGTATGGTTGTTATGACTGTGTCTGGTTGTTATGACTGCGTCTGGTTGTTATGACTGCATCTGGTTGTTATGACTGCGCTCTGGTTGTTATGACTCTGGCGCTCTGGTTGTTATGACTGCGTCTGGTTGTTATGACTGCGTCTGGTTGTTATGACTGCGTCTGGTTGTTATGACTGCGTCTGGTTGTTATGACTGCGTCTGGTTGTTATGACTGCGTCTGGTTGTTATGACTGCGTCTGGTTGTTATGACTGCGTCTGGTTGTTATGACTGTGTCTGGTTGTTATGACTGCGTCTGGTTGTTATGACTGTGTCTGGTTATGACTGCGTCTGGTTGTTATGACTGCGTCTGGTTGTTATGACTGCGTCTGGTTGTTATGACTGTGTCTGGTTGTTATGACTGTGTCTGGGTGTTATGACTGCATCTGGTTGTTATGACTGTGTCTGGTTGTTATGACTGTGTCTGGTTGTTATGACTGTGTCTGATTGTTATGACTGTGTCTGGTTGTTATGACTGTGTCTGGTTGTTATGACTGTCTGGTTGTTATGACTGTGTCTGGTTGTTATGACTGTGTCTGGTGCAACTATTATGAAAGGGTTTCAGGTAAGGATTTATCTTAGAACTTATTGTTCTTTATATATAGTATGCACAATAGTAAGTGAATGCTATTTTAGTTAGTAGGTTTAGGTCTTGGAAGAGTGGTGGTGTGTGTTGTCTGGTCTCAGACTGGCCATGGGTGGTCATATTCAGTAAAAGTTTACTATACTGCTTTGGTCTGAGACCAGGTCTCATGAGTCCTGTTTGTCAGGACCAATAACAGATAATAAGGAAGGTCATGTTTTTTATTCTACATGACCCTAGTTGCTGTTTGCTGATGACACGGTTGTTATGGCGGATGTTGAAGACAAGTTGCCATGGTTGATGGACGAATTTGGGAATAATGTAAAAGAAGGAAATTGAATGGGAACTTTGGAAAGAACTTGAAGATGAGAGGAACAAAGATTGTAGGTAATGAATGAACGATTGGATATTATATTGGAGGGAGAAAGTATGGAGGCAGTGATTGTGTCGAGATATTTGTGAGTGAACTTGTCAGTGGATGGCTCTATGATAGATGAGGTAAAGGATAGAATTGATGATGGGTAGAAAGGTGGATGGTGCACTAAGGCATCTGTGGAGACCACGAACTTTATTCATGGAGGCAAAAAAGTGCAATGTATGAGAGTATAGTGGTACCAACACTTACATGGGTGTGAAGCATGGGTTTTAAACATTGTACCTAGGAGGAGGAGGCTGGTAGTGAATATATTATGTCTGAGGACAATGTCTGGTGTGAATATTATGCAGAGAATTAGAAGTTTGGATATTAAAAGTTAATGTTGGGTCAGCAAGGGTATGATTGAGAGGGTTGTGGAGGGGATGTTGAGGTGGTTTGGACATGTAGAAAGGGAGTAGAGGGAGAGGTTGATAAAGAGGGTGTGTAAAAGGTGGGGTGGAAGGTAGGAAGGGTAGGCAGACAATAATGGGAATATTTGGAGGAATGAGTGCAAAAGGCTTTAATTTTGAAGAGCTTGGGCACCCAGCAGGCTTGTGTCTTAGAAGTGGAGGGTGCTGAGTGGTTTTTAATGAAGTTGTTGAAGTGTTAGTGACAACTTCAATGAATGTACTGAGAGAAACCTGATAGCCAGACTTGAGTCCTGGAAGTGGAGAGACAGCCACTGGATGTATGATGGTACATATGATGTCTTATATGCATCACTCTGCCTTAGTGGGGGATGACCATCAAGTAATCTTAGTATAGTAATACCTGTTGACAGGTGTAATCAATGTCGTGACGGCCTCCAGGGACAACACTCCAGCTGTTGGTAACCTCATGTGTACCAGTGACAAGGTTGCTGCTATCTCCTTCACAGGTAATGATACTAAACTGATACTGGTATCTCCTTAATAAGTAATGATAGTACACTACTACTACTACTATTACTAGTATCTCCTTCATAGGTAATGATAGTACACTACTACTACTACTGTTATAAAGCTCCTATATATACAGTCAGTTCTCTTATAAAGCTCCTTCAAATGGGGCAGAATTTTTTTATATGGTGCACACTCACCTCACAGACCCACACCATAGATTCATATCTAGACCAAAATTTACCGCTCACAGCTTTTCTGAGTGAGCTGAGCTCGCCA
>WNWK01036088.1:0-19372 GCA_009830355.1 Cherax destructor | reverse complement strand
TTTCCCTTCCTTAGCTATGTCCACCCAGGTCTTTTACTGGACCTCTGTCCTGGTGTAATCACATCATCGTCAGCCTCACCACTTGGCCTCTTACGTGACTCACTCTCAAACTCCATGACCCCTCCCGGAGACCTATGCACCTCCACTTCTGCAACAACCACTGACCTGCAGTTGACCACTTCAGCACCATCAACACCCACACCCCCCTGACTCTCCACATCTCCATCCGATTCCACTACTGTACTCTGCAACTCTCCCGGCAATGGACTATCCAGAATCCTCCTCAGGTCCTCAAGACTGGGGTCTGGGAACTCAGTCCCATCCTCCAGTGGACTTCTTTCAGGAGTGACCCCAGCCGCCTCCATTGTTTCACTCGGAGACTCCTGGGGCAACGTCAACACGGCCTCCTCACTTGCTTCAACAGCATCACTCCATTTATCAATTCCCGCAGCATTCGCCATTATATCTTCTACCACAGGTGTCGCTAACAGCACCTGTTCCTCTCGGGCACCTGGTTCTGTCCGCACGTCGTCCTCACCTCGAGTCTCATTGTATGGGCCCCGTCGCCGATCACACGTTGCTGCCATATGCCCAGTGCCGCCGCATAGTCGACACGTCCTCTGCTGTCCTGCATATGTCACGTACACCTGGGTACGGAACGCCTCCATCACAACAAAAGACAGTATTTGCCGCCTCAGGATCATTTTAAGGGAGAAAGACCCCTCTGGCATTCCTGCATATGCCCATGGGCCCATCTCCCTACGGTGGCAGCATGGATGACCCCATACTGGCAAAATACCTGTCTGATGTCTACCTCGTTGGCCTCGAAAGGAATATTCTTGATCCGTATCCACAAGTAGTGCGCCGACGCATCCCGAAGACGTACCTCCAAGTTTGTGTTGATTACGATGTTCTTCTCCTGATACCTGTCGACGATTCCATTGTAGACACTGCCGGATGCAAACTTGACAAAAACCCTGGCAGATCCATTCAAGGATATCCCGTAAATGTCCTCTGTAGATATCCCGTACGTGTCTCTCAAAATTAAAGGCAAGAGAACGTCGGCATTGCTGGGATACACGGCTCCCTGCAGCAAATCAATGCACACAGTATGTACTCGTCGCCGGTATCCATCCGCCATCTTGTAGAAAATCAAAGTTCTCTGACTCCTCCACCAGGGAGCTCTGTACGCACGTCCGTTCACCACCAAGGCTGGGGAACCTCACACACGGTATGGTATATCCATGATGATGCACATTATGGTATATCCATTATGATGCATGGTATGGTATATACATTAAGATGCATGGTATGGTATATTCATGATGATGCAACTTATGGTATATCCATGATGACGCTAGGTATGGTATATCCACTAAGGTGTTTTTTTTTTTTAAGTTTCGTTCGATTTCCGTTTAGTAAACATGCCGGAAAGTGTCACACACACATTAGTATTACTGTATTGGGTAAAATCTTAAGAGATCTGCAAAAACATCTGCTGTCGTGTAGGTAGGCACTAGTATTGTTGTCACTCCTGTCTGGAATCCAGCCCCTACAATATCTTGCATGCAAGATAGCGTTCAGATGCCTAGGGTGCCGGAGGTATCCTGGACCGCCTTGAGTACTGAGTCTATCCTTGCAATGTTGCTAGTTCAAGTAGTAGTTCCTCTCCAGGGGACGCTTTGTTGAAGAAAGACTATTTGAATGAGTTATAGCATCTCTCACTGATGCAAAAGCAATTGCAGAAAACCGTTTCTGTTGCTATTGTATTCACTAGAGTGCCAGTTGTTGTCCCTTGTGTTCCAGATAGTGATCTTTCCAGTTGACAGTAAGCCTTCGCAGAGTAAAGTGTCGTGTGTCGAGTAATTATTACCTGCAGTAAGAGATAGTGAGAGCCGTTCTCCTTTGCTCATACTTTGTGTCATTGAGCTAACTATTTCAACCGGGGAGAGATCCATCCACTCTACCGAGTTTGTTCATTCCTTCAGTAGGAAAGTGATCATAAGTTGTGAGCTAAAAATAGAAAATTAGAAAATCCAGACTAGAACTGACATTATTGACTGTGTGTTTTGTTATCAGATTTCTAGTATCTAGTAAGATTTTTGTGTGTTCAAGTTCTCTCCGAGTTCTGAGTTTTTAACAGTATAACCCGTGTGCGCCGAGTTTATCTTTCCTGTTAAAACTTCTTCCCTGTAAATATTTATTCTTCCTCAGAAGCCGTAGAGTGCATGAATACACATCGATTGATCGATCAAATTTGCAAATTGTAATTGTAATATATAAAATCCATTATATCTAGATCCTTTTATAATTCTCTTAAGTACCATTAACTCAAGAAGTGTGATAGTAAGATTAATCTTGATTAGTTCTAAGTTATAATGTGTTTGCTATTGTATAGATTCACCCAGTGCCACCTGTCTGTTCAGCCTATAGAGTTGTCTAGTATGCCGAGACGTCATACGATAACATGGCCGAGCTGTCGTGTCAGTATTATATATACACTTGTGTAGTGTATCAGCATTCATCTTAAGTTATACAGCTGGTCCCTTTGCGTGTGATGTCACGATACCCGCTGACGTCAGAGGCTCAGCGCATGTGCGTAGCCACGCAGAGGCGGGCAGCCTCACAAGTGTTAGACCTACAAGCTGAACGGACGTGGCTGGGCTCTCTCCTCACAGACAAGTAAATATATCGTTACCATCCTTACAAGGAGTGTCTTTGATAACCTACTTATCTCTCTCAAGACCCACACAATACTGCCGCCACCAATGGATTGAAATAAAAAAAACAAAAATAGGTCAAAATGTGTATTTTCTTTTCAAAGTCAACATTGCCTTAGAACTGGTTGCAATAACAAGGAATAACATTCTTAAGACTTAGAATAGCTTTTCAATTTCTCATTTAAAAAACATTTTTTCTTCACATTTCCTTTTAATCACAAGTAATATCAGTCCATTTGTTTATTCTGTAAAAAAAAAAAAAAATATATTTTCTTCCTTACTTAAACTCTCAACCTCTTAGCAGTGTTTATGAAATCCTTTATTTTCACAATATTCTCCTATAGAAGATCTTCCCTAATTTATATATCTTATAACCCTCTAATTCCTTGATGTTCTTACATTTTTATAACATTTATTTGTTATGCTTTAACTGTGCAAATGTTATTTTGAGTGACCTCGGCGTGTTTTTCTCCTTTTTTTCAAATTCGCATTTATATGAGAATAGGTTGTTGATATTTGAATGGAAGATGCATTTATGTGTTTTACAGTCACTTTAATTCTCTTTATTAGTGATTTTATTTCATTTTGGACAATAACTATTTTATCTCCATCAACAACGTCCCTTAATAACATTGATATTTGCAATCTTTTTTTTTTTTTTAATTTCTTGACTTGCATTGGATCTTGCAGTGAAGTATTTAGCTAGTGCAACCCGTTGTACAGTCTATTTTCTGAAGAAAATGTTACAAAACTGTGCTCAGTTGCATATTTATATGCTTCCAGTCCTTTCCTCTCCTTCTCTAAATTTCTGTTTGTATTTTCATAAATATCTTGTGCTAGCTGAAACTTCAGTTCTAATCCTGTCATATGCTTAGTTATTCCTGCGAAACTACTCCATTTTTTAGATTTTAACTCTTCTTAGCCTTTAAATTATTTCTTATGATCTTTTTTTTTAGCCAGTTCGTGATTTATTAACTCTCTTTTCTTCATTATCTCAGTTTGATCAGTTAATGTGAGGAGGCATTTTTAAACTTCTATTTCATTTTTTTTAAACTGAATTTTTCTTATTTAAATTCTTACCTTTCCTGATTTTTCAATTTTAGTCATTCCATCCATTCATCCACTGACTTTTATTGTCTGCTGTTGTGTATGCACAGTTAGCTAGGATTTAAAGGAGCTGGCATGCCTCGTGTGTCTGCGTGAATGGGCCAGAGGGTCAGGATTGTGCTAAGGATGTCTGCGAAAACGCCTTAATTGTATGTTGACATTCTGAGTTGCCTGAGGTATCCAGTAGGACTGTGTATTTTGTGCAGTGTCATTAATAATCAGCTTCGTCAACCAATGGTATTTCGGGACGAGAATAAAAGGTATTGTGTTTCTTGGTAGGGAGAAATTCTGTATTCCACGGCACCTCAGTATATTCTCTGAGTCCAAGTAGAGTTACAGAGTCCGTATTAAATCTGTTTTTTTTTTTTTTAGTGACTCATTCTTCAAGAAATCATAATCAACTGAGAACCTATCTCTCTCTACTCATTTTACCCAGTATTTCATGAGTTCATAGGACTCACTCTTCCCTTGTACTTGTAAGGATGTGTACGCTCGAGAGGTGTCTGTCAAGAGTCTAGTGAGGAGTACTTAGACCCATCAATAGGCAACTCAGGCTCGACAGCTGTGCTTAGGCAGACTGTGTCTGTTGACATGAGGTGACGCTTCTGTGGTCGGTCGCTCCCATGCAGTAACCCGACACCATACTGACCAGCTGGGTGTGTGGTAGTGGCAGGGCAGTAATTCCCATCACTAAGCCACTTTTGACAGTGTCACTGTCTTTGCGGTCACTTCCCTCACCATTCCCCAGTGGCCCAAATATCATATGGCCGCCAGCTGTACTCAGCAGGGAGAGGTCATTCACTGCACAAATTTGCTGTAGTGGTCACTGCCAAGTAATAGGTCTATTTGCCCAACCTTGTCAGACTTGAAATCAAGGTCGGTAAGTCCTACATTGGCTTCTTTAAATGTAGCAATGGTCTCCTGCAAGCCTCTCATTTGTATATTATCAGGAAGCTATTCTGCTTCTAGTAAACTGATTGTTTGTAACTGGCCACCCAGAGCAAGTGCGACACTGGCTAAATCATACGACTGTACGCCAGAGCCCGGGAAAAATACGTTGTCATATGGTGTCAACACCAAGTTTACGTAATGTACTTCAGCGGACAAAGGACCTCTGCGCTCCCAGATCAAACAGTGCAATCACTTCTGTTCCCAAAAGCTAAGGGTTCCATAAGTTATGGGTTATGTCCTTGTAGAACATAACTCTTACCTAGGGACTAGTCTCGTTGCAAACCTCTGCATTCTCTCCAGTTTCTTGACATGCTTGACCAGTTGTGTGTTCCGTGTAGAATAGACGGTGTCTGATGAGGTTAGTGATCCAGTCAAGTCAATTATGGAATTCAGCCCAGAAACCTGCCATCCCATTTCTGTCTACCTGAATTCTTACCTCTAGTTTACACACAGGACAATGTGTGGTGGGCTGGTTGCAGATATATTGCATCTCTTAGCTGGATGTAGCAAGACCCTTAACAAATCAGCCCTAATAAAATGCAAGGAATGCGCATTCAGTGATTCTGTTACAGGATACTGACTCATGGAGTGTGGGAGCCTTTGGTATGTCAGTAGGAATCCCTAAGATGCTTTTATGAGTCACAATCTGCAACTGCCTTGTCCTCGGGGGAAGCCAGGACTGTCCTACGATAAGTCGTCCTACTTAACTAGGCTGTTAATTAACTGGCTTAACTCGCACACAGGATTTTTCATGACTGGATGGGTAGGCAGGAACTGGTCGTTCCCCTAGGCAGAGGGCACTCATGGGTGGCTGGAACAAATGCCCACTGCTCACAGTTGTGTAGGTTGTGAGAGATACTAAGTTAGATTACTGTATGTCTAAGTCTAATTTAGCTTAAATACGTATAAGTAGTAGTGTATAATACATTAGCCTAAGGAGGCTTCATTACTAGAATAGTCTTACAGATTAAGTGTATGAAGAAATGTGGCACCTGTTCATAGGCATATGTGGGTCACTGTTTGTCCTCCCCTCCCCTTCCTTTCCTCCCCCACTTACGGAAGTTAACCGTCTGGGAAATCAACCATGTCCCGTGATTTCCCACAGGTTCCATACTGGTGCTGTATACTCTAGTATGGACTTGATATACATGGTACATAGCAGGGCTACTCAACTACTATAAGCAAAGGTCTACTTGGACAAGTACCATTGTATCAAAGGTTCGGATACATTTTTTACACACAATCATGAAAAGCAACAAATCCGAGTATTGGTCAGTCAGTGTACTCATCATTTTCTATGAACATCATTTTCAGTCATCGTCTTATAAAAATTTACAAAATATGAAGATAAATAGTGGGAAAAAATAATTTTTACAATGTCGAAGAAATTTTGGATTTTTTTTTTTACTCAAATTGGTTTAAATGGAGTTTTCAAACTGAAAAATTAATATATATCCTGATTAACAGAATGTTATACTACAACAGGATTTGAAGTTTTATTAAAAAAAAAATCGGAATCTTAACATGTAAAGATCAACAACACTGGTGTAATGTGTGTAAGTGTAGGTAAGTTGTATGCATTCCATTCAGATAGAATAATGTATTAATCCCGCTCTTGTGTACCAACTGATCCTAAACGTGGTAACAGCTGTTATTTAACTAAGCTTTCTCCTGAAGCCCGGGGTACACTACAACACTCAGAAGGTCCGGATTCGGACCGCGTGCCGCCAATTGAGTAGCCCTGGTATAGTGACTTGAATGATTCTTTACCTAGATGTCTATGGCATACTAAGAATATGATACACGCACATATAGACATGCCCTCCTGACCAGAGAACCAGCAGTTAAGAGTGTAGCAGGAGAGGCCCCACTGTTATGCTAATTGCTTGGTTCATTCCGCCAGTCACAGGAAAGTCTCTGACAATTCTGTGAAGAGACGTCTGGGACTCGTGGAGTAAAATTGGTAGACTTACCTCCAAGTCTGGTAGAACACGGTTCTCACCATGACTCTTGCTTGCAAATTGTCTTAGTGTACATATCCTCTGCAAATACTATACATTGCACATTTCTTCGGTGAAGGAAAATGTATTGAAGTTTTTCTCTGCTGTTCTTCCCTTGTCCCTACACTGCGAATTGGTTATCATGCTGACTTAGTTACGAGCATGTGCACAGATAACAAGACTACACCTGTATTCGTAAAAATACCTAAAAGCTAGTCTTAAAATTTACCAGATGCGGATTTGCTACTGGAGTTGGTTGATGTGCGCCTCAGGTAATATGCTCGGTACGATATTCACTTCAAGGAGTTTCTTATCTATTTGTGGTTGCAGGGGTCGAGTCACAGCTCCTGACCTCGCCTCTTCATTGTGTGTGTGTGTGTGAGTGCATTTGTGTGTGTACTCACCTAGTTGTGATTGCAGGGGTCGAGTCATACCTCCTGGCCCCGCCTCTTCACTGGCCGCTACTGCGTCACTCTCCCTGCGCCATGAGCTTTGTCATACCTCTTCTAGAAGCTATGAATGGATCCTGCCTCCACTACATCACTTCCCAAGCTATTCCACTTCCTGACCCCTCTGTGACTGAAGAAATACTTCCTAACATCCCTGTGATTCATCTGAGTCTTCAACTTCCAACTGTGTCCCCTTGTTGCTGTGTCCCATCTCTGGAACATTCTGTTTCTGTCCACCTTGTCAATTCCTCTCAGTATCTTATATGTCGTTATGATGTCCCCCCTATCTCTCCTGTCCTCCAGTGTCGTCAGGTCGATTTCCCTTAACCTCTCCTCATAGGACATACCCCTTAGCTCCGGGACTAGTCTTGTTGCAAACCTTTGCACTTTCTCTAGTTTCTTTACGTGCTTGGCTAGGTGTGGGTTCCAAACTGGTGCTGCATACTCCAATATGGGCCTAACGTACACAGTGTACAGGGTCCTGAACGATTCCTTATTAAGATGTCGGAATGCTGTTCGTAGGTTTGCTAGGCGCCCGTATGCTGCATCAGTTATTTGGTTGATGTGCGCCTCAGGAGATGTGCCTGGTGTTATACTCACCCCCCAGATCTTTTTCCTTGAGTGAGGTTTGTAGTCTCTGGTCCCCTAGACTGTACTCTGTCTGCGGTCTTCTTTGCCCTTCCCCAATCTTCATGACTTTGCACTTGGTGGAGTTGAACTCCAGGAGCCAATTGCTGAACCAGGCTTGCAGCCTGTCCAGGTCCCTTTGTAGTTCTGCCTGGTCCTCGTCAGATTGAGTTCTCTTCATCAACTTCACATAATCTGTAAACAGGGACACTTCGGAGTCTATTCCTTCCGCCATGTCGTTCACAAATACCAGAAACAGCACCGGCCCTATGACTGACCCCTGTGGAACCCCATTCGTCACTGGCGCCCACTCTGACACCTCACCACGTACTATGACTCGCTGCTGTCTTCCTGACAGGTATTCCCTGATCCACTGGAGTTCCTTCCCTGTTATCCCTGCCTGGTCCTCCAGCTTTTGCACTAATCTCTTGTATGGAACTGTGTCAAACGCCTTCTTACAGTCCAAAAAAATGCAATCTACCCTCCCCTCTCTCTCTTGTCTTACTGCTGTCACCCTGTCATAGAACTCCAGTAGGTTTGTGACACAGGATTTTCCGTCCCTGAAACCGTGTTGGCCGTCGTTGATAAACTCATTCCTTTCTAGGTGTTCCACCACTCTTCTCCTGATAATCTTCTCCATGACCTTGCATACTATACATGTCAGTGACACTGGTCTGTAGTTTAGTGCTTCATGTCTTTCTCCTTTTTTTAAAAATTGAGACTACATTTGTTGTTTTCCATATCTCAGGTAGTCTCCCTGTTTCGATAGATGTGTTGAATATTGTTGTTAGGGGTACACATAGCGCATCTGCTCCCTCTCTCAGGACCCATGGAGAGATGTTGTCCGGCCCCATCGCCTTTGAGGTATCTAGCTCACTCAGCAGCCTCTTCACTTCTTCCTCGGTTGCATGTATTGTGTCCAGCCCTTGATGGTGTACTCCACCTCTCCGTCTTTCTGGAGTCCCTTCTGTCTCCTCTGTAAACACTTCTTTGAATCTCATGTTGAGTTCCTCACACACTTCGTGGTCGTTTCTTGTGACCTCTCCTCCTTCCTTCCTTAGGCTGATCACCTGGTTCTAGACTGTTGTTTTCCTCCTGATGTGGCTGTACAACAGCTTTGGGTCAGATTTGGCTTTCGCTGCTATGTCATTTTCATATTGTCGTTGTGTCTGTGCATTTGTGTGTGTATGTATTTGAGTGTGTGTGTATTTGTGTGTGTGTGTATTTTTGTAAATTTACTGAGAAATACACATTTTCCAATGTACAAAATATTTTCAGTAATCTGTTAAACACTAACACGAAATAAGAACAATTAGTTGCTTTAATTGTGAAAGTTTGGAACAAATTCAACCTTAAATTTAATTAATTACGTCATTAAGAGAGATGTGTCTGTAAATTCACCCAGAAACATTTACTTTTAGTCGTGTTACTAACACTGCATTTCTAAGGTGTAATTTCAAGGCTTCAGCTGAGAGGCGTGATCGATATTTTATTTGTCAAATACATTAAGGCTGAAAAATAGACATTATATAAGCAAAGAGAAGCAAGTGTCATGAAGATATTCACTGCTAATTCAGGAAATTCTTGTGTTCAAGTCTCAATTCACCATTTATCTCATAACTCCAGCCCCTTGTACCTGATTTAGCTAACAGAGTGTCAAGAAATCTTGCAAGCAGCTTATGAAGAATACACAGCGCTAACTGGTTGTTTTCTGCGGTCAGTGCTAGTGTTGTTAGGCACTGTGAACCACTGATACAGTGCCTAACAACATTGCACGTCTCATAATTGATTTGGACTATTGTCAATATTGATGACACTGTGCTTTTGAGAGATTCTGAAGAGAAGTTGCAGAGGTTGGTGGATGAGTTTGGTAGGGTATGTAAAAGAAGAAAAGTAAAAATGAATATAGGAAAGAGTAAGGTGATGAGGATAACAAAAAAATTAGGTAACGAAAGATTAGACATCAGATTGGAGGGAGAGAGTATGGAGGAGGTGAATGTATTCAGATATTTAGGAGTGGACGTGTCAGCAGATAGGTCTATGAAAGATGAGGTGAATCACAGAATTGACGAGGGGAAAAGGGCGAGTGGTACACTGAGGAGTCTGTGGAGACAAAGAACTTTATCCATGAAAGCAAAGAGGGGAATATATGAGAGTATAGTTATAACAAAGCTCTTATATGGGTGTGAAGCATGGGTGGTGAATGTTGCAACAAGAAGGATGGAGGCAATGGAGATATCATGTCTGAGGGCAATGCAGAGAATTCGTTGTTTGGAAATTAGAATGAGGTGCAGGATTACCAAAACTATTATCCGGAGGGCTGAGGAGGGGTTGTTGAGGTGGTTCAGATATGAAGAGAGGATGGAACAAAATAGAATGACTTCGAGAGTGTATAAATTTGTAGTGGAAGGAAGGCGAGGTAGGGTTCGGACTAGGAAAGGTTGGAGGGAGGGTGTAAAGGAGGTTTTGTTTGCGAAGGGCTTGGACTTCCAGCAATCATGCGTGAGCGTGTTAGATAGGAGTGAATGGAGGCAAATGGTTTTTAGGACTGGACATGCTGTTGGTGTGTGAGCAAGATAACATTTATGAAAGGATTCAGGGAAACCGGCAGGCCAGACTTGAGTTCTGGAGATGGGAAGTACAGTGTCTGCACTCTGAAGGAGGGGTGTTAATGTTTAGTTTTATAACTCTAGTGTAAAGCACCCCTCTGGCAAGACAGTGATGGAGTGAATGATGATGAAAGTTTTTTTTTTTCGGGCCACCCTGCCTTGGTGAGAAACTGTCGATGTGTTAATACAAAAAAATAATATTGTCAATAAACTTAAGTAGAGAAGGTGATGAAGGCCAACATAAATAATATTTACACCCAGTTAGTCACTATATTTACATCTTTACTTGGAAAATAATAATTTAAGCGGCATCGTAATACAAGGAAGTGATACTTAATTATTCCACAAACAACGAAGAACTCAAGACATTTCTCGAGGACCAGAATTCCTGGGGCATCATTATAGCTGCCAGAGCCCTGTCAGAGGGCATAGCTATTTTGTATTACTTCTTCAATCCAAGATACATCGAGCCAGAACGCTTCAAGCACATATCTCCATGTTGGACTTGTTACTCATTCAATCAGTCCACCACTGAATGCCACATCAAGGATAAGATCTGCTCCACTTGCGGAAATCACGGCCATAACTATCGATCCTTTACCTTCACTAATAATCAACTGCAAGAGCACCCACCACACACTTGCAGGAAAATGTCCAGTACGTAAGGATATCTTATCCAAGAAGATCAAAGAAGACATGAAGAAAACCACTGTTAATTCTCCTGCTTATGTTGCAGTAACAAAGACACTATCAAGATGCTACAGGCCACACGTCAAACACCAACAACCACCAACTCATTCTCTCCACCCCCTAACGGTGTTTTTACACACATTTACTACAGCATGATGTTTGCACTCATGCAAAACATTGCCGAACCTGGGTCCTTCAACAAAACCATCAATGAACTCTTCACAATGAACAACATGCCAAATTTTATCTTCCCAGATTGTCCTTTTTCACCAGCTTTGCAGCACCTGAAAACTTTTAAGACTTTAATCCTGAAGAAGACAACTATTCTAGTCCAGAACCAACCAATGAGAAGACTCCAAATATTCCCACCAGCGAGGAGCCACCAGCGACTTCCGCCACTACTACAGCTACTGGCAAATCAACAACCTCACCTCAACCGCAACCAAAAGCTAAGAGAACCAAAACACAACCACCTTCACCTTCACCTCAAGCATCACAAATAACCGAAGAAGAAATAGAAGAAGAATTAGAAGATAGAACATTTGAGCAAATTACTTTCTACTCAACTGATCCATATTGCAAGTCGTTGTATGGGACTGAAGCACTTTATCAAATTCAACATGGAACCATCAAGTATACGTTTGCTCCAGGAAGCGAATGTCATATTCATGATTTAACTGCACAACATGAAGCCTTAGAAACCGACACAAGTAATCTGGTCAAAATCACCCACTTACGAAAATCATCATACAGAAGACTTAAAAATGGCTCCACGACTGAAAAATGGCAATAATATCGACACAACTATTAAGAAACATCATCAACCAATCACAATGTAGCTGCTGGCATACATTATCGACCAATCACCTTAAAGCTGCCATCACGTCCACTTCCTGCCTTCCTACCTAGTCACCAATCACCTTTAAGATATACCCAAGACCCAAGACTTAGCTTTGATAACAGCATAGGACCTAACAAGCTTCCTGTTACAATCGTTCCTTTAAGTTAGATGAAATTCATCTGTGTCTCACCACTCTTACATATGCCGCAGGTTTTGTAAGATGATCTGGCACTGAGCCGAGCTCATCTGAGATCCTGGCACCACTACTGGAGAAACGTTAGAGGTATAGATAAGAACTACCGGGTACATGTGTCAAAAACAACATTATGACACAAGGTACAGTACACCAAAGTCAGGGACAAGATTAGGACACATGTTGTAGTATACAAAAAAACATATGGTATAACTATGTAGGGAATAATTTTATAACACATTATGGTATACCCATGTCATGGATAAGATTGAGACAAATGCACTGTATCCCCGTGTCAGGGATAAGATGACGTAATATTAATTTATACTAACGTCGAGAAAAATAAGGTAACACCAGGTATGTATGGGAAATTTAGTGGTAGTTTTACATGTTGCACTATACAGTATATTACATTATTTACTTTTTTCATTGATAATATCGTTGCACATCCTATTACCACATTTGGTAATAGGAAATTCATACTAATGAAATAAGACAGTGGTATGGTATATATGTGTTATAATATTATAACACATCTAATGGCTTTTTTTTATGAATAATATTACAACACATAGTATAATATACCCAAGTCAGGGATAACTTTGTAAGACATTGTATGGTATACCAGTGTCTGGGGAATATTATGACACATGGTATAGAATAACAATGGTAGAGGCAATATTGTGACATGTTATGGTATTTCTTTTTCAGGGATAACATTATGTGGTATGGTAAACCCGTATCAGGGATAATATGAAACTTGGTCTACTTATGACAGGGATAATGTTATGACATGAAGCTTACTATACATATTTCTGGTATGATGAGTCATCATATATTATGACACATTGTTTACACATGTCAAAGATAAGTTAATGACAAAGTATAATGACCCTTATCAGGAGAAATATTACGAAACATTTACCCTTATTACTCATAATGTTATAACACATGATATGGTATTGCCGTGTCAGGGGGTAATATTATAATACTTCGTACGATCAAACATTACCAGAGAAAATATTATCACATCTGGTATAGTGTATGTATATCAGAGATAATATTATGATTCATATTATGGTAGTCCCATTAAATAGATAAGATTATGATGCATAACACTGTATTCCCGTGTCCCGAGTAATATTATGACAATTTATGGCCCGGTGGTCTGGTTGCTAGAGCTCTCGCTTCACACACGGAGGGCCCGGGTTCGATTCCCGGCGGGTGGAAACATTTCGACGTGTTTCCTTACACCTGTTGTCATGTTCACCTAGCAGCAAATAGGTACCTGGGTTGTTAGTCGACTAGTGTGGGTCGCATCCTGGGGGACAAGATTAAGGACCCCAATGGAAATAAGACAAACAGTCCTCGATGAAGCACTGACTTTCTTGGGTTATCCTGGGTGGCTAACCCTCCGGGGTTAAAAATCCGAAGAAATCTTATTATTATTATCCTTATTAAGCAGAAGAATATGACTCATGAAATAGAATGACTGTGTTAGGGATAATAATATGAAGCATGTTATGTTATACAAGATTTAGTATGCTCATGTCGAGACTAGAATTATGACATGGTATGGTATACCATGATATAATGTACATTATGTCAGGGCTAGTAAAATGGAATGTTACATTATGTCATGGAATATGTTACAACATATTGTTAGGGTTAAGTATATTATTTTATAAATGAAAGACATGATTTTATGCATTCGTGAGTATATTGAATATATTGTTCTATATTTGGTGGAAAACAACTGGATGAGAACGTAGTTCTTTGTGTAAATAGCATCATGGTATTTCATACAGATGGGTATTTTGTTTTCTACGTGGATGACAACAAGGCAGGTTTTAGTGATGATTACATTGTACAGGTCATTGGTGATTACATGATACTGAACGTGGATAGGTCAGGGATATAAAACCTCGATAGATACATGGTACTGTATGTTAATTAGTATATGGTAATTTAAGGTAATGAGTGCAGGATAATATATATGAACGAGTATGTAGAAGAGGACAATATAATTATAGTGGATGGGTATATTGTACAGTAGATATGTGTGTATAGGACACGGTTCATGGCATATTCAGTGAAATACATTGATAAATACATGACACAGTTATAGTTAAGTGCATGAAAAGCCATTGAGGATGGTGGTGGTCTCACGACATAGTCAACAAGCAGTGACCAACACATAACACAAAAACCATGGTTGATGGGCTGGTTTCCAGACAGTCATTAACACTAACATGTACATATCGTGGATGATGGGGAATGGCTTCAACACAAAAACCATGGTTAATGAGGGTGGCTTCAAAACACAGTGACCAGTACATAACACCAGAACGTAAAGAACCAACCTTCTCCTAGCGTCAGTAAGAGAAGAAGAAGGAAGCCAGCGCTAAGGTTACCAGCGCACTGCATCCTTGTGTGCCTCCCGACCCACCACACACCACTGTCACCAGCACGAGTGCTTCTAGTACACGCTGTGTCTTCCCTCACCTCTCAAGCCTGGTGGTGGCCACTATTTCACCCACCCACCTGTTGCCACTTAGATCTCAGCCATTTCCTACAAATTAGTGAGAATTTTCCTACAAATTATGTGTATAAACCCAGACACTTTCCCACAAAAATAATGAAATAGTACATAATAGCGATTGCAGTATTTATTCTAAATTGCCATAAGATGAAACACAAAGGCAAATTGTTTTGAAACATAAAATTCACACTAACATTTGCCATGTGCAAATTATAATAAGTCTACAGTGGTATGAAGTTTCACGTGTTAGGCTTTGGCCCCGACCCCTGGAAATGTTGCAGTCACCTTAAAAATTATTATTTTTCTGTGAACACTGACAAGCATATTCATTTTCCGATTTTTAAAAACCAATATCCAAAAAAAGAAGATAGCAGCACTGGACCAGTTGTCTTCCGACTACAACTTTCAAGTGCTAAAAATTTCCCGTCAGTGTAACCAGCCTCTATATAGATAACCCGCGTATAGGAGACAGATGCTTAAGACGACGTTTTGATCTGACTTGGACCATTTACAAAGTCACACTGACACTAAAAAGGGAGCCAGTATATACAGGCGAGGGGGACAAGAACGGGACCAAGCCAGGAAGAAAAGGAAGCTTTTAGTGCAAATAGTAGTAGAAGTAATAGCGGGTTTATAATAATAATAATATCTTTATTTACCACAAGTACATGTACAAGGTATACAGGCCTACCTGACATCAATGATATACACTTGTTATGCAGAGCATTTCCCGCAAATTAGGGTATTGACCCAGAATGCGACCCACACCAGTTGACTAACACCAAGGTACCCATTTTACTGATGGGGGAACATAGACAACAGGTGCAATAAGATCACAGTAAACAGGTGATATCACAGTATGCAAAACAACCACTATGAAAAAATAACGAAATTCCAAGCGCTTTCGTGACTTCTCTCATTGTCAAGGAACTAGACAACATGTGTAAAGAAACACGCCAAATATTTCTACTCGCGCTGGGAATCGAACGCAGACCCTCGCCGTGTGAAGCGAGAGCTTTAGCCACCAGGCCACGGGGCACGGGGTGTTGTATTGTTTTACCTTTTTGTTCTTCTTAACCATCGTAATATAAGTTTCAGAATCTTTCTCTTGTATCCTCTGGTGTGTTCAATAGTTCCTTTGCAAATGACTTTCAATTATTTTAGCTGCATTCCTTTCAACAATAAGGTATAACATACATTGCATGGCATTTTTAACTATGGCAATTTAGTGTTGATATAACTGGGACTATCAGAAGAAATGTTCACGGAATGTTGGGCGAACAAGGGCGTATATTAAAATCTAATGGTTATAATAATAACCATAATTTTAAATGGGTGGACTAGTAAGCCAGCGGAAGGCTTCGGTCAGATGACCACAATCTCCAGCTGCGGGTCATTAAGACCCATGTCAGGGAAATACTTATCATATTTCCTGGCAAACCTTACCTAACCTAACCTAGGGCGTTTCATTTGGCATTTTTTCAATGAAAGGTATATTTTAAAAAAGCTGTAACCATAATATTGCTCAGTATAACGAATAAAAATCTAAATTCAGTTAAAAATATAGGTTAAAACGAGGCCTTGGCTCACCTCTGAATCTCTGATAATTTTTGCCAATGTTGTTCAGTCTCTGAGAGGTAAATTGGTTCTAAGAACTTTTAACATATAATTTACCTATACGATTATTTCATTAATTAAATAACATTAGATTTGACTAGTCTGAACTTTTTCCCTGCAAAAATCTCGCATAAGAAAAATTCTCTAGAAATTTATATCCGAAAAGAAAAAAAATTATCACAAAAAATACCACAAATTTCAGGGTATAAATGTCCTCCCAGAAAGGTTCCCATATGAGCCCATTCCTCCCACAGATTTGTGGGAAGTTCCCAGGAAATGGCAACACTGCCACTCAGCAGCCATTTAGTGGACAACGTCTCGCCAAGCCAAGAGTCTGGCAGTGGTTGCAGTCATACCAACGTACCAGCAGCGTCTCTACCACACTCTGTGGGAACTTATGAGATGCCCACTCTGACAATCACTGTAGACACAGATAACACTAGACTCCTCAAGTCCTGTTCTCACAAGAACACGTAGCTACACTTCTTTAGAGATGGTTAACTGACCTGCAGGAAATTCCTGCCTCCATGCACAAACTAGAACACACTTGTGTTTTGAAGTCTATCCTAGCTAGAAATCCCCTGATTCTACCCAGTCTAACTAGACTTCCGTCTCTCACTCTCACCTAGACGCCACGTGCGCAAAAGAATGGTTCTTGTAAGCAGTTAAAAATGTATTTGGTAATCGCAGCCAATGCTTCAGGGGTCCCTGTATTCATCTGGGTTTCCTTAACTAATATATACGTGCATAACATGATTACTAGCTCCTGGCCTAATATCCAATGGATAATTACTCAGCAATCCTGGGCGTAATTACCTTGTAGTGGGCACAAGGCCCGCCCCTAACTACAACCTAACTATTCCCATGTTTGCTCCAAAAATTGGTGGCCACCTACATGGGAAAAATACTGAAACGAGTTCTGGTAGGAATCTGGCTTCAGATTGTGTACAGTGACTTCAATTATAAAGTTGTCGAGTTTGAATAACCCACCACTATTATTATATAATGAATGTTTATCATATTTTATAATTGCCAATTATATAATATTTCATTCAAGCCAAGAAGAACAAGGAATGACAACTCTGGCTTCTAACCAATTTGGAGAGTTACAGCAGCTCCTATTGTGGCTGAAATCTCATTTGATTCGTATGCAGTTTGTATCGAATATCGGTGTTGTGATATGCTGACATTTGTAGGTTTGTTGGTCCGTCCCATGTAAGATAAGGTGCAGCCATTGCAACTGATCCTGTAGACACCACCAATACAGTGTTGAGGAGAATTCTTTATCAAAATGCTTTTAACAGTCCGTGAATTCTTAAAAACTACTTGTATATTGCATCATTTTTCTTAGGGCATTCTGCAGGACAAATAAATTCTCATTGTATGGGAGATGTTATCCTGGGCTCAGTCCTATGATAAGTTTTCCTAGCTGCCATCAACGATGAATCTACAAACTCCTTAGGGTACTGCAGTTTCGTGGCGGTATTAAATATTTTCCTAATTTCGTCAAGGAGAAACTCTGGGCCTGACAACACTGGAGAACAGGAGGGTTAGGGGAGACATGATAACGACATACAAAACACTGCGTGGAATAGACAAGGTGGATAGAGACAAGATGTTCCAGAGAGGGGACACAGAAACAAGAGGTCACAATTGGAACTTCAAGACTCAGATGAGTCAAAGGGATGTTAGGAAGTATTTCTTCAGCCATAGAGTAGTCAGGAAGTGGAATAGTCTAGGAAGTGATGTAGTGGAGGCAGGAACCATACATAGCTTTAAGACGAGGTATGATAAAGCTCATGGAGCAGGGAGAGAGGGGACCCAGTAGCGATTAGTGAAGAGGCGGGGCCAGGAGCTGAGTATCGACCCCTGCAACCACAATTAGGCGAGTACACACACAAACAGACACACACATAAACAGACAAACGCAGACACACACAGACACACACACACACAACCAAATAACTGCTGCAGCATACGTTCAGAACCCTGTACACTGTGTACGTTAGGCCCATACTGGAGTATGCAGCACCAGTTTGGAACCCACATTTATCCAAGCACGTAAAGAAGCTCGAGAAAGTGCAAAGGTTTGCAACAAGACTAGTCCGGAGCTAAGGGGTATGTCCTACGAGGAGAGGTTAAGGGAAATCGACCTGACGACACTGGAGGACAGGAGAGATAGGGGGGACATGATAACGACATATAAAATACTGAGAGGAATTGACAAGGTTGACAGAGACAGAATGTTCCAAAGATGGGACACAGCAACAAGGGGACACAGTTGGAAGTTGAAGACTCAGATGAATCACAGGGATGTTAGGAAGTATTTCTTCAGTCACAGAGTAGTCGGGAAGTGGAATAGCTTGGGAAGCGATGTAGTGGAGGCAGGTTCCATACACAGCTTTAAGAAGAGGTATGATAAAGCTCATGGCGCAGGGAGAGTGACCCAGTAGCGGCCAGTGAAGAGGCGGGGCCAGGAGCTATGTCTCGACCCCTGCAACCACAACTAGGTGAGTACAACTAGGTGAGTACAACTAGGTGAGTACACAGCCCTGGACGGGTAGGATCCCCCCCACCACCAAACCCCTGCTTCTATCGCCTCCCCTCACTAATCCCCCTCTCCGTCTTCCCCTCCCAGACCTTTCCGCTCTACCACCCACCCACTTCCCTACACTCTCACTCTAACTCGCACACTCCTTGCCCCTGACTCACAATGAGCAGGTTTTTCAAATTAGCTCTAGTTTGTGAAATAAAGCATAACTACCCTCAATTAATAGGGAACTTAGCTATAACGTGTGTATATGTATATGTAGTGACAATTTATATATACAGATAGTTTTAAGAAAGATTAGAATTTTATTTTTAAATTATTTAATATTTAACTAAAGGAGTTGTATCAACAACGACCACGTGACACGAAGAGTCTGCTTAAACAATTCCAATGCATTTTGCTACATTTGTGGCAAATACTCTTTGCAAAAATACAGATTTTGTAAACCAAGTTTATCTTGCTTATTTTTGAGTGG